>JAPYZD010005615.1:0-15212 GCA_030522725.1 Ichneumoninae sp. B BG-2022a | reverse complement strand
GGTATGTGAGGCAAAACGGGTTTGAAAATCCGAATGTATCGTTGGGAAAATATTGGGCATCCGACAATTATTGGACAATTGCGTTTTGCCCTCACTGTCCCGTTTTGCCCCGCTGTGCCATTTTGAGCCGGTCTCCCCTACACGGTAAAAAAATGGTACTCGCTATATTGTCACCAAAATTGATTTTTTAATGACAAATTAAAAGGGTAGGTGGGTAGGGGAGCGCGAAGTAAAATGGCACCGTGGGGCAACACGGGATAATGAGACAAAACAGAATTTTCCAATAACTTTTGGATGTTGGTGATGGTAGTGTGTGGGGCAAAACGGGTTTGAAAATCCGAATGTATCGTTGGAAAAATATTGGGCATCCAACAACTATCGGACAATTGCGTTTTGCCCTCACTGTCGCGTTTAGCCCCGCTGTGCTGTTTTGCCCCGGTCTGCCCTACGCGGTAAAAAAATGGTACTCGCTATATTGGCACCAAAATTGATTTTTTAATGACAAAAAATCTAACTGTCCCGAAGAATCTCGAAGTTAGTTTCGCGTTTGGTTTACAGTATAGGGAATCCGACGGAAAGGCAAAAAAGTAAACTTGGAAGCGAAATCCTGACGGGCGGGTTTCCAGCTGAATCGTCGCTCGGATTTCCGTGCTCGCAAAAGAGATTAAAGTGCACACGTCTTTCTGTTCAATCTCTTTATAGTCACAAAGCCACAAACGACGACCAATGTGTTGTTCACCCAAAAAAAAAATTATTTGACGGCCACCGTTTATTAAGATTAAGTAAAATATTTATTTGATTAAAATAAATGTTTATTTAAATCAAATAAATATTTATTTAAATCAATTAAATATTTATTTAAATCAAATAAATATTTATTTCAATCAAATAAACGGTGGCCGTCAAATAAATGTTTTTTCAGGGTGTTCTCACCAACACGCTGATTCTTCGATTCAGCGTCGGAATCCGAACGACTATCGTGTTCAACATCCAAATCGCCAGTAATGAAAAGTCCTCGGTACACGGTACAAAAAATGATGCTCGCTATATTGGCACCAAAATTGATTTTCTTAATGACAAAAAATCTGACTACCTAGAAGAATCTCGAAGTTAGTCTGACGTTCGGTTTACAGTACGGGGAATCCGACGGAAATGCGAAAAAGTAAACTTCGAAGCGAATTCCTGACGGGCGGGTTTCCGCTTGAATCGTCGCTCGGATTTCCGTGCTCGGCATAGAGATTAAAGTCGAATACCAACCAGTCCGGAGTAGCTCGCCTGCTCGGTGAGGCCGGCACCGTAACTCTTGACGATAATTAGACCGTCGAGTGTCTGTGAGAGTTGCGAGGGTGAACAATCATCCTCGGGCCCGGAATGCCACCAATCTCCCGTCATTCCCGACAGATCGATCGTCTCGCCGGGCAAGATCCACGCGTAATCTCCACCGTGCATACCGAGTTTCCAAGCCTTAAAAAAAAAAAGAACGAAAAAAAAGGAAAGAAATGCGACAAGTTTCTCACTGCCGACTGAGCGGTAAATAATTTGTGCCGAAGTTAGTGGCAAAACTCTCTCGGTGATCGAGTGCGAGTAATTACTCCACAATTCAGTTTCTCACCTCGCAGAACAATCGGGGCGCCAGTGCGGGAGAAAAGCTGCCGATAATTATTCTCGTGTCTAACTCCTGTAATCGAGAGTTACAAGGTTATACCACACGTCGATTGATATTTTGTATGCCGATATAGTGACACTAGTGTTTCTGGTTGCTCGCCCGGTTCGCGCGCTTGCATTACGTGTCTCTAGGAGTTAAAATAATCAAAGCCTGGGCAGGAGCTCAAGGAATTTAGAACAATCAGTAGGTCCGCCGACATCCCTTTATGGACTTGAATCCTTAGTATTCTATGTCCCTTTGAAGAGCCCTTCTAAGCTCCACTTAATGGACTTAAGGAATTTAGGCTAATAAGGGCATAAGTCCATTAAGTGGAGCTTAAGATTGCAAGGGCAGCGTTAAACCCGTATTATTCCTTTGAATTGCAAGGGCATACGTCTTATAAAGTCCCTTTAAAAGACGTATGCCTTTGCAATTCAAAGGTGTAGGGGAAGTCGGGGCAAAACGGGGACATGGGGCAAAATGGGGACATGTACCCCGTTTTGCCCCATATGGTTTTTTTTAAACCTTTCAAAACCGTTGCCAATACAATTTTGGTGTGAAAAACAATGGATCCAAGCTTTCGGTATCATTGTACCAGATTTTATTGCTTAGCGTCCCCGTTTTGCCCCGGTTTCCCCTACTGACTTAAGGGACTCAAGAAAATAAGGGTATAAGTCCATTCAGTGGAGCTTAGAATTGCAACGGCAGCGTTAAACGCTTATTATTCCAAGTCCCTTTAAAAGATTTCTGCCCTTGCAATCCTAAGCTCTACTGAATGGATTTAAGGGACTTAGGCTAATAAGGGTGTAAGTCCATTAAGTGGATCTTAGAATTGTAAGGGAGCGTCAAACCCTTATTATTCGAAATCTCTTTGTAAAACGTAGGCGTGAAAAAAGTGCATTAAGTGGAGCTTAGAATTGCAAGGGCATAAGTATTTTAAAGGACTTAGAACAATAAGGGTTAAAGTCCATAAAGGGGTGTGGAGACCTTCTGCACAGGTCCTGATTATTCCAGGTCCCTCGAGCTCTTGCCCAGGCTTTGGTTATTGTAAGTCTTTTGGAGACTCTTCATGCGAGCGCGCGACGAGCGCACCCACCAGAAACACTTGTATATATATATATATATATATATATATACACATATATGTAGATGTATCATGGTTGCACGCAGCCACGCGTCGATACGGGAGGGTGCATTGATTATATTACTCGTAGGTGCGACATGATTGACGACGCAGCGTGTTAACTAAATGATCGGTGAAACACGCGGCTCGGCACGCACGCGTTATGAAGGGATGTGCGACGACTGAAGAGGTCAGAAGGTCGTGGAGGGTCAGTTACGTGACGACAAATCTTCGTATATCGCGTTCGCCGCTCCGCCGCACGTAGAAACCTTTCTCGAGCCTACATATCCGGGATAGCGCGTTTTACTGGGTTTTTGTTTTTTTCCCTCGCAGTCCCACAACCGATTCGGGAAGCAACGCGTCGCTTCCTACGTACGAATTTACAAACGCGAGCGAAACTTCGAGGCATCGAAGATATTCGTAAACGAGTTATCGTGATCGTTGTTACGTTCCTCGAATACCGAAACGACCGAGATTCCCTTCTCCGCATCCGACGATGCCTCATTGATCTTTCCCTCGAAGCTTACCGACTTGGGCCTCTTTCGAAACGAATCGGGTAAACTTTTTTTATACGGATGAGGGAGGAAGTAAGATTGTTTATGGCGTCGAGATAAAAAAATCTGGGCGATGATGTATCGTTTATAGACGATACATTTCCGCGAAATGAGGTCTCTTATAAATTTTCATTGCAAGAGATGAAAACTTGGGCTTGGGTTGTTCAGCTCGTCGAATGGAATTTTAATACCGTTTTGTGGGCTATATTTTCGGATCGTTGAATTTTTGCTTATGGAATGGAGAAAAAAACATTTTTTCTATCGGAAATTACGTCACACCGGAAATACGTCACTTCCGGTTTGAAAATCTCATTTTTTCGGCCGGAAGTGGCGTCACATCGGAAATACGTCACTTTCGGTTGGAAAACCTCATTTTTCAACCGCGAAAGTGACGTATCTCGATATGTCGTCACTTCCGGTCGAAAAAAATGAGATGTTCAAACCGGACGTGAAATATTTCCGGTAAATCTCTGGGAATTTAAAGTTTCGGTTTCTAAATGCTGGCGATAGAGAGGGCCCGAAGCGCCGAAGCCACCGCGACCCGCTAGTAAATTATATATTGGAGCCCGGGGCAAAATGGACCCGTCGCTTTCGATTGAGGTGAGAACATTTATTGCGTCTCCAGGAAAAATTGGTAAATTGTCCGTTTTGCCCCGCTCCTCCCCATGTATTATATATTTTATATCTCACCCAATTTATACGAGGATACACTGAGAAAAAGAAATGGTTGAATTAATGGTCTATTTTGTTGTTACAACAAAAATGCTTGTTTCAATCAACAAATTTTGAATAAATTGAAGAAAATAATCGTTTAACAAAACAATGCTTTATTTGTGCCAAACAACTTTGGTTGGTTCGTCCAACCAATCTTTTTCTCAGTGTAGCTTAAACTTATAAGAAAATACGTTTGAATAAACTAAGATTCGGGCAGGGACGTTCAACTGAATATTTTGTTGGTACAGCTAAAAAAGCTTCCTCTATGAGGAAGCAAAATTGGTTAGTTCAACAATGAGTTGGGTGATTTCACCAAAATATTTTTGAGTCATTAAAATATTTAGTTCGACCAACAAAATATTTATTTGAACGTCCCTGCCCGAATCTTAGTTGATTCAACTGCACTTTTTTATCAGTGTATAATTTACATAAGCCCTATTTACACGGGCCTGGATTATAAATTAAATAATATTCTTGGTGTCCAAAAAAATGTATAGCAACACAGTCGAGATCGACGTGAGCGGCACTCGCCTTTAATGTGCGCAGCTGTTCCTTGTAGTCGTTTTCACCGAACGTGATGGTCGCCGTGCAGGTGATGTTTGCCTGTTCCAATTCCGTTACCAGGTCATTCACAGCCTGAAACAATACGAGCGAACAGCATCCTATATTTGCCGCGAAACAGAGATAACACGACCGTTCTGTGTGTGTGGGTGCGCTGCTTCGACGAGTTGCTGCGCCTGTCCGACTATCGCACATAGTGATGCACCCCATTGCTTACGGATCGTTACGCGTCCAAGTCCATTTCACGGTAGGTAGATTAATCGACTCCGTTACAACCGCCCGCTTCCGGAGCCAGACCGACAAATGCAAGATCACGTTTTTCCACTTTAAAAAAAATTCAATTCACCCGTTCAGATTACTGACCGAGACGCTCGCGCGCCGTCTCTTAATCGAAATAACTCGTATAACTCGGATTACACAATATTCGCGTAATACTTTCGAGGCAGGAAATAGCTCGAGATAAATATTTTCATCCCGACTCGGGCGCTTCATCACCGCTGATCACGAATCTGACGGTTACTTTAATCACTTGGCGTAATTAATTGACACGGAAAAACGCAACGAAAATAGGGGGAGATTTTTTTTTATTGTGATTAATGTCAAACAACGCGCCGCTTGAATTCGGGAGAATGCGGGTGGCAGTAAAATAGAATTTTTTTTGCACTATTACCATCTCCGTGAAATTATTTAAAAAATAAAAAAAAAATTTTAAGTGCGGAAGATAAATTTTAATATATAATAATTATCGCGGAAGGACTCTAGTCGATCGACATTTGGCAACATGTGATTTAAGGGCTTAGGCTACAGTAAAAGTTCGATTTTTTTTTTCTTGATAGTTTATAGTGTCAAGAATATTGTGTTAAATTTTTATGTCGAAGTTCAAGCAGCTGCGTGGAGCGCTTGAGGAGCGGTGAGGCCAAACTGAACACGGTTTTCTCAAATCGTAATTCTTTAAGACCGGTGTCCCTGATATCTCATAAATGACTTAATGGACTTTTATGAAAATTCGTACCGTTATACTTCAATAGATTCTTTCATCCTTGACGGTCTCATATTTTAAATAATAATAATAATAATAATAAATCATTTTTTTAATGATTGAAGTGTTGAAAATTCTCTCAAAATCGACTTCTTTTGTCAAATGGCCGCCACTTTGCCAATTTTTTTCCCTCCTCAAGGACCGCGTTACACATCATGTGTTAAGAAACAATAAAAAAAAATGTTGTTACTAATAAATTGACAAGTTAAAATCAGGGACACCGCAAGGGATCTTAAAAAAAAAAAACTTTACGCCGACGAAAAAAAATACATAATAACAATAAAATTGAATGAAAAAATTTCTAAATATTCTTTAATATATCCTCCTTCCACGCTAAAAAAATTAAATCGATTAAGCGTACATTTACCGAGAAAAAAAAATCGCGAAATGTGCATGCGTTTTTACCCATTTACTGCGGCGTAAGCCCTTAAGTTTGTTACGTATAAAAAAACTGTTCCACGTTATGTATTGTCAATAAATTCACTACTACTACAATAATAATTAATTTACCAGTGAATACATGTCGCCATTTTGCGAGAGCGCCGTTACAGTGTCCCAGCCGAAATGCTTGATGAGCGATATCCTTGCCGGATTGTGACTCGAGTCCGGAGCTACGGTTCTCACGAACAGTGGAAATTCGGTCGGATCGGATAGCGCAGGCGCAGTAGATCCGAATGAAACCTGCACGATGTTCCAGTAGGGAACGATCTTCGCCAGTGTCTCCGTTACCTCGGAACACGCTGTGCCGAGCAGTAGAGGCATGATCGAGGAGTTTTTCGAGGTGTAGAGAGCGTGGAAGTATCGGTCCACGGCGACGCCAGGATCGCACTATACATTTCAAGAGAACGGTGTTAAGACGGTTTTACCTCATTCCAGCGAATTGTCCGAATTGCCAGCTGCGGGGATAACACGTGCATTAGAGTACCGTCCACACACTGGGGGATGATGTGGCAAAATAAGAAAACTACGAAACAAAGGTCGTTCCGCTCAGACCGGGCTTTATGAATTTACTGTTTCAGAACAGAAAATGCAGTTTGCTACAATAAGTGTAAAAAAAAAATCGTTTGAAATTTAATGCACTGGTAATGGAAGTTTTCATGCATAAACTGGTATATTACATTTCGTGTACAATTGTGATGAAACATTTATGTATAGTTTGCTAAAAATGTTGGAAATACTTTACTTTTAACAATGTATATTAATTTTACGATAAAAGTACTGTAATTCCTATAATTCACTTTAGTTTCTCTGTAAATGTACATTAATTTCTCATCACGCTCGTACATTAAATTTAATGAACGACATAAATAAATTTAAAAACTTCCAGTGCAGGACATTGAATTTATAATTATTTTTAAATAGTGAACCGTTCCGAACATCTGAGAAAAAAATTGGGAAAGGAGTTCGGGGTGCCGATTTAAAAATGTCCAGTCTTCATTTTACCCTACTTTCTCCGGTCTTCAAATTAATTTCCGGAAAAAAAAATGTAGTCCCATCTTGCCCCGTCTCCGCAGTCTACGGCGTTTCAATTTTCCTCGGTTGCCCATTTCGCCCGTTCTCCCTTAAATACGCCGAGGTTCAACCTGATTTCGTCGTCTGAGCGTAGGCTCTCGACACCGCTTAATTGCTCGCGGACGGGATTAAGCAAATTGACAGTCGCGCGGGTGCGGCAATTTCCTGCTGAACCGCACACACGCCTTTTGCGGAACGAATTAACGCGGCTCTCCGCCTTGGACCCCGCTAATTCCCACATTCGATCACGGTTTCACCGTTGATATTCTCCTCGAATAAAAGTTAAACATTTTTTTTTTACCCCAAGAAAATGAATCCCCAAAGCCGCGCAGACAGATCGAGTAAGTCACGGTCCAGAAAACGCGAAAGCGAACCTGAAAAGCCTCTGGAACCTTCATAAGGATCCTTTGAGCTTTCCCTCGACCTCCGGAAAGTTTAGCTACGCGATGGTTTCGTTCGCTTTTCAAACTCGCGTACTCGACGCGATTTCGCTATATATATGTATGTATATACACGCATATATATATATATATATATATGCGTGTATATATATCGAAGGCCAAAAGCTCTTAGCGACTGGCTTTATTGCGAAAGGTGTTTCTGTCGTCGAGCCGGTGCTCGGAATCGTTTCGCCACTTGGCTGTATGCATTTTGCTCTCGAGCCCGTCCCCCTCCTACATAATCGTGTATTTTGCCTCGCGCAATTTTCCTCGAGAATAAACACGGGCGTAAACATTGAAAACGGGGCAATTAATAAACGTTAGTTACGAAGTACGATTCAAAAGGAAACTTGGCCCTTTCAGCGGTTGCCAGTTGTGAATTAGTTATTTCCGCACTCGCCCTTCGTCAAACGTCTTTGTCCTATCCGCGTTTCCATTAGCGGACGCTCAAATGTTCGCCTCAGCGAGGAGCCAGGAGAGCGTAAATTGCGTCGCGTCGCAACGAGAAATTGCGGCACGAGCCCCGATCCATCCTCGGGTGAAAAATATTGTGAGGTTTGTCATAACCAGTGGTGTCGTTAGACGCCAGCAGCAGGAAAATCAATGAGGCCGCCGGACGGTATTGTTACTGGTTAGCCGAGGTCGCAACGTTGAGATTTGGAGCTTAGCGGATTGTCGGCGCTATCGCTGCGGGACCAGTTGCAGCGTTCGTTTTGTCACTCCTATCGGCAATAAAAGCTTCCGCGGACAGTGGACAGTGACCGAGTGATAACATCGAAGGGCTCGATTGCAGTCTTGAGCATGAAATTTGTGTTTTCCTCACACTTGGATGGGGTTTAATTGCGCATTAAACTTACACTTCCGGTTAAGATCACGTTGAGATTTGGATCGAACTGTAGTGCAAAAATTTTGACTTGCTCTAGACTCGCGTATGAACCTTTATTTTAACATCGTCTTTCCTGTAACCCTTGAAACCATCGTTGAATAGTCTTGTTTATTTGACTTGTTTCATTATCGATTTGATCTCCGGCATTTGACTTGTTTTACTATTTATTTGACTTCCGGTATTTTACTTGTTTTGTTATTTATTTGACTTCCGGTATTTTACTTGTTTTGTTGTTTATTTTACATCCGCCAATAAAAGCTTCTGCGGACAATGCACAGTGACCAAGCGATAAACGCGATAATATCGAAGGGTATGTGACAATGCACACCAAGTCGATAATATCGACCCGAGTCTTGAGCTTGAAATTTGTGATTCCTTGACTTAATTTAGACTTCGGGTTAAGGCAAAGTGCACAAAAAAGTGTTTATATCACTCGGTGGAAAAACGGCGGTTTTACGCAAAAACCCCGATTTTCACACCTTGTGAAATAAAACTTTGTACAATACTCGTGCGAAAAAAGGTTTTACGAACTCGTGTGATGGCAACACTCGCCTTCGGCTCGTGCTGCGAACTCGCACTCGTCAGAAAATTTGTTTCGTACTAGTATCGTAATGTACTAGTCCGGTGCCTCGAGGTATCAGCGGTGAGATTTGGAGCTTAGCGGATTGTCGGCGCTACCGCGATGCGACCAGTAGCAGCGCCCATTTTTTTTTTTCACTCTTCCACCAATAAAAGTTTCCGCGGACAATGAACAGTGTTCGACCGATATTATCAAAGGGCTGATACCTTGGATTGAATTGCCCATTGAATTTGCACTTCCGGTTAACGCAACGTGCATAAAAGAAATATTCCTTTCTTTGGGGATTCTGTCGTCTGAGGAACTTTTCCCTGAATGGCGAAGTCACCTTGGTGAGCATCCAGAGATTCACTTGGATGTGAATAGAGTAGAACGGATGGAATGAGACGAAGTAAGATGTGGAGTGGGACAACCGTCTTTCACACGGTGAACTCGGATTGACGCACTATCATCCAAGTGGTTACATCGAATATGAACTATTGAAACCAAGTTTACGGTCCAGGCTGTATATCGACTTGTGCGTCGCATCATCGCTCATGAATCCAATCTGCGCGCGTGAATAGCCGGAAATTGCAGCGATGAAAAAAGGACAAATAAAGTGGAAGAAAAAAAAAAAAATAAAAAAAAAAAAAAAAACCATGAAAAAATTAAAAGAAAGCTGAGCCAGGTGGCCGAGCCAAGTGGTGCGAATGAATGAAGCGGATCGATGAATGAAGATAGACGTGTATATTTATTTACGGAGGACCTCGGGTCCTTCAGGCACTATTACCGAAGCCCTCCACAACTTCTACGTTGTAAATGCTGATATCTATAGCTTACGACTGGGGGACGCACTTAATTCCAGTCGGGCAGCCGCGTTATCGTCGTTTCTTATCTCGTCTACCGAGACGACGAAAGCGAAATAACGCTGCCAAAATGCTCTTCGACCTGCGTGGATTTTTACGACCGGGTGATCGATATCGAATTGATTTTTTCTCAAATTTGAATTTTTTTTCGCGTCAACTTTGCAATTTTTTTTTTTTTTTTTTGACAATTTAGAAATTTTTGCGTCCTTATGGAAGCTTTGTTATGGTGAAAAAAAGTTTGAGTTTTTAATGAAAACGTGTTCAGAATGTTCCAAGACATCGAAAAATCACAGAAAGCCAAAAATACAGAAAATGCTTTCTCATAGAAGAAGCTTCGCGAATAAAGGAACATCACGAGAAAACGATATGAAAATTTCAATTTCCAACTTTTATGAGAATGCGATATGAAAATTTCAATTATCAACTTTTATGAAAAACCGATATAAAAATTTCAATTATCAACTTTTATGAGAAACCGATATGAAAATTTCAATTTTCAACTTTTTCTCTTGTCGATAACAGAACATTTCAAGCTACAAATACGCTGCATTGACAGAAATAAATTGTCGAATTGACAACGGAAACAATGTTTGGCTTTTTCGGACAAGTTATTTTGATGTACGGACGTTCATGCAATATTCATTCCCCGTGCTACTCGTCGGCCCGACCGAACAAACAGATGATTTTTTTCGCGTTCGACTCGTTCAAAGTTTGGACACACAGAGGGTGATGCGAACTTTAACGTGCTCGTCCGGCACGCACTTTCGGAAAAGGGGCGAAAAAAGTAGGGGGCCGAAAATCTTGCCCGACGTTACGTACACAAGTTCCGATTGATGCTCGGCGAATGAGCCGGAAACCAGCAAGACCGAACTATAATGATAAATGTACCCTTTGCTCCGTAGACTATGAGAAACGAGGGCTCATAAACGAAGTATAAAAGTTTCTAACTTTTATACCTCGCGTTCCTTCCCTCCTCCCCGGTAGATCCGCTGATTCACTGATTACCCGCCTAGATCCGAATTCTTTTTGTATTCAATCAACCGAGAACAATGCCACTTGGAATTCTTCTTCTTCTTTTATCATTCGAACATTTCTCCCCGATTCCGTTCCTCCGCGGCCAATCTCGGGATAAATGTTGAAACTTGGAGACTCGTCTCCGTATAATGGATTCCAGCGAGACGACAAATTCTTTTTTTCTGTAAACATATATATATATAGATAGATAGTTTTTTTTTCACTCTCGAGATGAAAATCCGTGAAATTAATGAAACGCCTGTCGCGCATTGCTATTGTTGTTGTCGGTTGTTACACTTTTGTGGGTTTCGCGCCAGCGCGTTATTTTTCATTTCGCGTGCGCCGCTCGGATACCGCAAAGGTAGACGATAAAAAAGAATACGGGTGGTTAACGTGAAAAAAAAGTGAAAAGTTGCACATTCTCGATTCGCGAAGCTAACAGGATGTCGACTCGTTTTCGATTCTATAGTCGGTCTATGATACGCTTTTCACGATAAGCTCCTTTTCTATCGTCCTCCTCGCTCGTGGAGATCCTATCAATTGGGACCGAGGGAGTCGCTCGATTCGATGCTGAATTTGTTGAGCCATGAAGCCTTTTTATCAAGCTCACAGCTTCAATCGTAACCGCTCTGTCTCTTCTCTCGTTTTCCAGCTTCGACAAGTTCCGATGCCTCGGGGATATGTTCGTGACACTATATACGAGATAGCCGCCATGTGAAAGGGTACAAAAGAGGGCCCGACCTGTCTTTGAGTCCACCGAACAGCGCGGAAACATATATTTTTTCGGTTCAATGAATAAGTTTTTTTTTCATCTCGTCATTCGTGAAACGGAGAAAAAATGCTAAAATTTCTCTGCTCTGGCTTTAGACCCTAATAATATCTGCGTGAAATTATTATCTTGATGAGAAATATATATCTTGATAAAATTAAGACTAAATTTCATCAAGTTATAACGGCTGCATTTTCAATGCACAAATTTCGCTCGGGGAAGTTCACTTAGATAATAAATATCTGCGAGTGAACAATTTTTTTTTCGTCCTAAAGCATTGACTCGTCAACGGTGAAACTTGAAGTCATGCGGATATCTTCAGCGTCATTGAAAAATTGTAATCGTCATTTATTTTGAGGGAAAAACAAAATGCCGTTTTTGAAAATTTCATTTAAAATTTGTACAGTGCGGAAATGTAGAAATTTTCGCTTCAATGAAAACGTTTTTTTTCCATCGCGTCATTCGTCAATCAAAGAAAAATGCAAAAATGTCTGTTCTCGTAGAAGCTCCGGATAATTTTATTCTACAAATCGACAAATGATTCTTCATGGTATAATACGCCGCGGATACTTTTCGGAATCGAAATATTTGAAAAATTGTAATTGTCATTTGTTTTGAGGGAAAAACTTCTTTACTCATCATCAAAATGACGTTTTTGAAAATTAAATAAAAAATCTGTATACTTTGATAAAAAATATACATACACTGAAAAAAATTGTCAATGACTCAAGTAAAATTCCATTCCGAGCTACCAACGAAAAATGTTATTTCAATTCTTACAATTCCATAACGGATTGAGTCGATAACGTATTACGTTGACAGTCTTGCCATCAATGATTCAATATCATATGAAATTGTAAAAAATGAAAGTAGAATTTAATAAAAAAAAAATACACGTTGAAATTAAAAAAGATCCATCAAATTAAAACAACTTCAGTGTATATTATATATATATTTATTATATATAATATTTATGATGATGAAGTTATATTCCGAACTTTGGATTTTTGGATTAAACACATCTATCTTTTTCACCAACGTAGCATAAATGCGTTGAAAGGATTAACGTTAGCGGCCGCGCTTCAATAAAAAGCATATTTCAATTTTCGCTTGCGAGGCGAATATGAAAAAATTGACTCGGAAACGTATTACAAACTCATCGTTCGAAAAATCCAATTTTCCCTCGGTTGATGCCGGTATTAGGAAGTGAGTCGGGCCGGAGCAAAATTTATCCGTCACGTTATATATGCCTTTTACATAAAAGGATTTCTATTCAATCTCAGGGGGGTACGAAAGAGAAATTAGCATACAAGGAAAACCCGACGACGGATAGAACGAAGTTGAGGCTCCGATGTTTGGAGTACATCCGAGCCCGACACACGTAGTCGTATTTTAATTGTGCAGATGTACGTTAAAATAAATGTTATCGTATCCCGGAATACGATTCGATGCGACGAGGGCGTCGAGTTCGACACCGTGCATTATTGAAGGAATCGAGCGGCGTGTATCGGTCGCTCTTTGAGGTCGACCGAGCGGTCTGTGGAATTTGTTGGGATGGGCGATCGATACAGTCGAGGAATATATTTTACTGAAACACACCAAAATATACATATACATTTTCCCGCGTAATATTCTATGAAATATGACGACGGTGCGCAATGTAATTAAAAATAAAAACGACGATTGACACTAATTTGTTTCTAATTCACGTAATGTTAATTGCTGGGAGTCCCAGTGGGGTTCGAACTCGATCGAGCCGCCCGTGAATTAATTGGGAAGGGCAATCGATAACGGGCGAAATACATTCTATAGATACAGGGTGAGAGCGGGGCAAAACGGACCGTCTGCAAATTTTTCGCGCGCCCTAAACATGAAACTCTCATCTAGAACAGAGGAGGATGAAAATTTGTGATGCAATTGCGGCCATCGATGAATAGAAACTTTGTTATTTAACTGCGGGTGCGAGCGACCCGTCGGCATATTTGCAAGGTGGAGAATAATGTGCGTACTCCTTACATCTTCTTTTTGCCGGTCAAATTGCTGGCTCTATTCAGAAATTTATTTGTCCCCATAATTACATGTCTTAGTCAGAACCTTTTTCTAAACAGTTTTGTTTTTATACAATACTGCCGTTGATTATACACAGTAAAAAATAATATCGTAAAATCGGAGAACGAAGTTTCGAAAAAATAATTTTGTTAAATAAGTGACAAACTTGTTTGCTCACAGTTGAATATTACAAAACTGCTCTTTTATTTCTCGTGCGATTAACAATTTTAGTTCGTACTTTTGTTTGTAAAATCAGAAAATTAACAAATAAAAAATTGTGCACGTTTGTGGACAATAAGTTGTAAAAAGTACAAAGTTTTTTTACTGTGTATAATCCATCTGCCATTTATCTATATAATCCTTATCGGCGAGAATTTGACAAGCTCACCTTTGTTATTTGTTGCTAAGAGTCTATTGTGTGCTCTTGTGTTTTTTTCTGTCGTGCAACAGAAGATGAGAATTGTCGGGTGTCGAAACGGGCCCTGGTAAGTTCCCGAAAAGGTCTTATCAGTGGCTGATACGACCTTCGAAAATTTCCCCCATCGACCCCGGTCCATCCCGCCCCACCCCTTACATACAAAACGAGCCTTTCGATCTTGCAAATAAAAAGATAATCCGCGCAAGCTTGTTTCCAACGCACGGAATATATAAATTATAATGACTTCCGGATGAAGTGAAACGATGCTGGGTCGTACAATAGAAGAATTCAAGCAATACGTGCATTATAGTTGGAGAAACGTTCGAGCGTGGAAGACGCGAAAGTACTCGGTTAGCCCACAGAGATTGGTTAAATTACGGACACCCTCGAGTCACTTGAGGCCGGTGCGCTCACGGCCGGTCGAGTTTCTCCCCTTACCTTCGCACACACACACACAAACACGTGTCCTTACCAACCCCTCCAAGTTGCCGCGAGTGTGGATATTCTCGCACTCGTTCCGTATATATAAATACACAGCGGTGGCTCTCTTGGGAGAACACATAGATAAAAACCGTGTGGCGCCCGAGGCTTGCATTTAATGAGGCTGTGCCAATGCCGGCTCTGCAAGAGCGGCTCGGGGGTTGAAATAAGGCCGGGGGTTCGCCTAGGTGGGGAGGGCTTATGAGAGAACCGTGCCAAAGACGCACGGAAAACGAGAAAAGCGGCGACTGAGAAGAGGAATATAAGCTGGTTAAGAGCACGTCGAAAATCACTTCAACTTGTTGCGCGCTAACTCTTTTTCTTCATTTTCGCACAATGGCGGAACGCGAAAATGCACGAGGGTAGAGAGCGCGATTTACAACAGCCACATTTCTTCACCTTCTTCTGACGGAGATATGATATTTTTTTAAGGTAGTACTAGCACAATGACTGACGCCGCCTAAGTTCGAGAGAAAAAAGACAAAGGTAACAAACACTTCTCGATGAGAAAAAAATCTGAAAAAATTCTAGCATATAAAAGGTGCTGAAAAGATTGTTTGTGCATAATAATAATTTCAGAATGTTC
>JAPYZD010005614.1:0-10749 GCA_030522725.1 Ichneumoninae sp. B BG-2022a | reverse complement strand
TCACACGCAAATATACTTCTCACACGCAAATATACTTCTCACACGCAAATATACTTCTCACACGCAAATATACTTCTCACACGCAAATATACTTCTCACGCGCAAATATACTTCTCACCCGCTTTCGCCACGACACTCTCGACAGGCGCCAGAAGTAGCACTTCCCCTGAATTTGTTACAAAAGATATTACGCGTGCGTGTTGCGTGTGTGAAATTAATGCGGTATAGAAAACATCATACGAAGGCTGTGAAGTGGGTCGCAGTCACCCTGCGACCACTTTGCAGCCTGCGTATAATGTTCCCTTTGCCGCACTCGCATCGCAAAGTACTATTATTTATTTTTCACCAGTAAAAAAAACGATAAAAAATAAATAAAACCTTTTTTCAATGCCAGTCGTCGAACAACTATCGCTTACGAAATTCCAATTTAGCATTTCTGATAGTTTACTCACTTCCACAGCCTTTTTCTCCGTCGCCTCACGCTCCGCGTGATATCGTTTCGAAATGAGCGGCTCGCTGTAATATATACTCGTGAGGAACTCAAATTTCGCCGAACCTCTCGCCTTGACCTGCACGACTTTCGGTGGCTCTTTGTAAACAATCGCCACCGTCGTCATCTTATTGGTGTCCGACGACGGCATGAAACCCGACGCTATCGTGTACTCGTTGCTCGTACCATCGACGGGAATCCTGCAACAAATTCCGACAGTTCGAAGATTCGTCCGCTCGAGCAATTCGGACACAAACCAAACAAAACCGTCGTTGTTGGTAATGAACCAACAGTGCTTAAACCCATCTGCATTCGATATTGAAATTACCATATTAATTTGTGTCCGTATGTGCCGATAAATTCACGAACTCATGCTCCGAAAATGCATTTGATATTGAATGTATATCGACCTATCGGCACTCGATATTAAAATTACCATATTAATTTGTGTCCGTATTTGCCGATAGATTCGCGAAGTCATGTTTCAACAAGGAAATCGATAATTGCTACGCTACAGAGCTGGGCAAAAAGTACTTAAAGTACTTGATACGTAGTATCGTACGTATCGTATCGTACGTATCCAATACTTTAAGTACGCGGTACCATAAGTACTAAATACTTCGAGTACTGTACTCAACTTTGTTTTAGAATGATGTTTAAGAATATCTTGTCGGTACTCAAAGTGCTAGGCACTTCAAATACCAAGTACTTTAAGTACTTTACCCAGCTCTGTTACGCTATGATTCCAATTTTCATTGCAGCGACAGTTGAGGCAAAAAAATAACTCTCCACTAAAAAAAAAAACATTTCTTTAAAAAAAAGTACGATACTTTATCTCCTCACACGGTTCGCATGCGACGAAAAAGTAAAATGCAAATGCACATACGGACACGGTAAATTCTGCGGTAATTTAAAAAAAATGCCCGTGGACGTTCCCGTAATTTTAGTTATCTGTGAATGATCGCACTCACTTTACGAGCTTTTTTTCGAACTCGCTCCAGTGCATGTTCGTCGGCAATTCGAGATTTATCTCCTGAGTGAGACTGGAAGGATTTACAATGTTTATATCCTGCACCAGGATATTGTCCGAAGACCTGTGCGCGTAGAACTGCGAATCTATGCGATATCCGTCGCTGAGGCACTGATGTTTGTAAACAATTCCATTGGTGTAGTGCGTTATCGTGGCCTCTCGGGACAGGCTTCCCTCGGGCACACGGTGATAGACCAGAGGCTGCCAGCGCACGGAGAGAGACAGGGTTCTCCCCTGTCTTATGTACAGCCATCCACCGGAAGTGACTTCCACCCCGAAAACACCGTTGCCTATGTAAGGCAGGTACCGGTGCTCATTCTCTTCGGGCGGTTCGTGCAGAATGTTCGCGTTGTACTCGGCGGCGTCGAAGTAAAACGCACTCGTTCTCTCCTTCAGGCAGTGATCCTCGAAAGCTGCGAAACGAGAAGATCGTTATTAGGCAGATAATTGATTATGGCAATTTTTTTATTAACTTTAAAAAAATGTGAATATAAAAATAAAATTATAAAAATGAAAATATAAAAATGGATAGTATGAAAATTTTTAATTTCTGTTCTAAAATTTTTTGAAAAAATTGCATTCTGATGAAAGTTACGCGAATTTTATTTCATGATGAAATTCTTTTATCTTGCCATGCAAAAACTGAAAAAGTACATTTTATTAAATATCTGTTTTAAGAATATTTTTTCTAGTGATCGAAGCATTTTTCAATACGAAGAGGCATCGGACTCAAGGTAGACTAATGTTATTCGTAACTCCAAGTGAGTGCAAGAAAAGCACAGAGGCTGCTATGAAAGTACCAAGGAAATTTATTGATCATTCATTTAAATACATAAGCTATTACAATATTTAGCACGGAAGGAAAATCATATTAAAGGCAAGAGCTACTGGCAGGAACTAAACACCAAATTTGCATTAGCCAAGTAGACGATAAGTTAAGATACAAGTGTACAACTGCGCAAGGGCTTTTCTAATATTTTTTCTGGACTAGAACGCAAAGTAGATCCCAACTAGTAATATGAATTTTGCCAACTAATATTATTTGTAGCTCTTATGGCATGAAAAGTAAAGAAAATTTAAAAAATAAAAACAAATCCCAGAAAAAATACTCTGGAAATTCTGAGGCAATTTGTTCCACCCACCGCTATAAATGTACCAAATTTGAAAATAAGCAAATTTGTTTATAATTAGAAACATTAATAGTTTCCCTCTAATTATTATACTCAGGGGCAACGGCTATAGGAATTACTAGCAGATGCTAATCCTGAAATTTGCATTAACTGAGTAAACAATAAGTTGAGTCACAAATATATAATTTTGCGTACAACGGCCTAAGGGCTCTACCAAATTTTCTGAACTCAAATGGGTAAAGCAAATCCGGACTAGTAATAAGAGTTTCATGAATACGAAAGCAACACGGATAAGCATGATCTATATTGTCTACGATGCATTGACTATTATTTACATAAAAGTCGTCGATAATAATATGAGTAAATAAAAATGATTGAGTAAATAAAATAAATGATTGAGTAAATAAAATAAACATGAACCGACCCTCGATGGGTTCTCTGTTGCTCGAAAACAGCCACTGGGCCAGCGAAGGCCCGAAGTAGAGAAGAGCTCCTCCGCATAGTATGAGAAAGACGAGAATCTTCCTGTACGAGTAATTTCCATCAATGAGTCGTCTGAGGCGTTTGCCGAACTCATGGGCATCGAACATGCCGCCCGCTCTCATTTTCAACTTTGCGATCGGGTAGATAAGATTTTTCTACGCTACGCCCAGTCATAACCTTTTCACAGTGTTTCGTGTCGTGTCGAACGTACGTTTTGGAAGCACGATTGTTGCCATATGGGCGCGGATTTTGCGTGACGAACGACGCGGAACTTTCACACTCTTATCCTACGTGCAATATTGAAACAATATCCGCTTTTTTTTATCGGAGAACTCGATCGACTCGCTCATGTTTACGGAGTAAATAACACATCATAGAACTGTGGGCTGAACCGCTGGCCGACATGGTAGGGTGTCATTTGAGGCAAATTCGGTTCAACCAAAACACGTTTCCACCAGAATGTAACTAGGTCGGGGAAACTAAATACATTCGAACATTGCATACTGTAGATGGCGTTGTAAGGCCGATTTGGATCGCATTTACCGTTTATCGAATAGTTTGGGCAAGCGTGCGAATGAACATAAGTGGGAAACACTTATTTTTTTCCATAAACGATTTGTGGATAAGGGGAAGTGAAATATCGCGGTCGGTAATGAAGACTGTAATGAACTTTTCTCGAGGGTGCTAATTTTTTTGAGGAAAAAGCAAATTCGAACATTTTTTTCTCAAAAACACGAGCCCTATTGAATAAAGTTAATTTGTAATTGCAACTATTTCTCTCGCACGCATAGTTGTTTCACTTCCCCTTAAGAGCATGTGAAACACTATGGAGTGCGAGAGAGAAAGCATCAGTAGCGCTCACGGCGGAACGAGAGAGACACACTCGGAAAGGTGTTTCATATTCTCTTAAGGGCACTAAAATGTGTGAAACGGACAATCTGAGCATCGCGAGCCCCTGCCCGATTTCATGCCATTTATATATGCCTGCCCGATTTTATGCCATTTATATTTCGTTTCCTCGTTCTTTTTTCTTTTTTTAATGTCACCATCGTTTCTAGGCCATTATACCCTACGTTCCCAAATTCATTTGCTGCCTCTGACATTCTCCGACCGGAAGTGAAATCATTTTGCGACGGGAAAATGATTTCACTTCCGGTGAATAAATACGAGTGAAAAAATACGACACATCGGAAAACCGTTACTTCTGATTGGAAAATCTCATTTTTCGACCGGAAGTGACGTCATACCGGAAATACATCACATCCGATTTGAACATTTTATTTTTCGACCACAAGTGACATCATCCAGGAGAAACGTGACTTCCGGTTAGAAAATCTTATTTTTCGACCGGAAGTGGCGTTATATTGTAGAAACGACACTTACGGTTTACGAATCTCATTATTTTTCCGACAATGATGTATTTTTGGTACACGCAAAAGCGTCTTTTCCGGTTTGATAATCTCAGTTTTCAACCGGAAGTTACATCATACAACAAAACGTCACGTCTGGTCAAAAAAAGAGATTTTCAAACCAAAAATGACATCGTACGAAAAAACGTTACTTCCGGTTTCAAAATCTCGGATTTTTACCGTACGTGACGTCACTTCCTGTTTTTAAATACCGTTTTCAAAAAACTGGGATCTTTCGTTACATACATAATTTCCATCTGACTGACAAATATGCTTAAAATCCATCGTCTCAGTGACCGATCTAATTGGTTAGAACCAATTAGATCGGTCAGTTTTCTCGACCGATTACGCTGAAAGACTTCTAATTTTGTTTGCAATAATATTCTACACCGATTGAGAAGAGGAGTTTTGAGAACACAAGATTTCTGGCACTCGACTTCCGGAAACCGATGATTGTAGCTTGTCATTAACTGGTCATTAATTGGTCAAATTATGAAATTATAACTACTTGTAAGATATCACGACCGATGTACGACATCCACGATGCGCCAAAGCAGGTAGAGACATTCGAATCTGAATTACATCGTGAGCAGGAAGAGCGAGGGAGAAGGTGGCCGAAAGGGCACCAGCGATCGTTATTCTTGATTATCGAATGTGGAAGAATCGGATGTTCCTGACTTGGTACGAAAATGGTTCTCATAGGCGTTAACGAAAGTAGACAAAATAATTATCCAGACTCCAATATGGGCTGCCGAGCCTCGCGGTTGCTCTACTCTGTGTCTAGGCGTTTACCAGTAACAGCCAACTTTGTGTTAGTAGAGCACGACAGCCTCAAAGCCCCTGCAGCATATATATACATATATATGTATACACTTATGTACATAGATACTACGCATGGGCTATACCGAGAACGGATGCGGGGACAGATCGGTGTCACGTGAACCCTCCGGATATACCAGCTTCCTAGTCTTGCTCACCTACATTATCACCGATCCGATCCATTGCGACGCTGCTTCCTCGAGCGATTCGTCGAAATAATAATAATAACAATAATAACAATAATAATAATAATAATAATAACATAGCGATGATTATCCGTTCTTCCGTTAATCAGAGGGATAATTTTTTTAAAATGTTTCGCATAATGAGCAATGGCCTATTGTTTTAAAAACATGTCTTTTATAATAATCAGATGTAAGAATTACACTAAGAGATGAATGCGATGGAGACCGGCGGCGATTTTAATCGCTTCTGCTTGCTACTCCACATCGAAGAAATTTCTTTCGTCATTAGGATAAAGGTGGACGGCAAGCGAAGGAGAAGACAAAATTTCGCCGCATATATCGGAGGTGAAACAAGCCCATGCAGATCGCTCGAAGAAGAGGTTGAAGCGCTTACATTTTTTAAGTAGTTTATATAAACTTTTACGCATCTGTCGACTATAGCCGATAGATGCGTAAAAGTTTATACAAACGACTATAGTGGATGGCTATTTGTATCGCAGCAAATGCCCTTAAGAGCATGTGCAATGCCGCGGTGTCGGTAATGAAAACTGTAATAAACTTTTCTCACGAATTCTGGCATTCGGGATAAAAAGAAAAGCCTCATCGAAAGCCGAACTAATATCCGCTTCTGATGTTACTTTTCTTTTGACCGTATATACGAGAACCCGTGAGATAAGTTTCTTACAGTTTTTGATACCGACTGAGCACGGGACGGACGGGGAGAGAGGTGCTTCATGTAGTCTTGACGTAGAAAAACATAAGTTGCCATGGATTTGCAAAAATAGGAAATTTTTTGTGCTAACTTTGAAAAAAAAAAAAAAAAAATCGATAATTTTTAATCGATTTTGATGCATCACGGTTAGATATCGATCTAGATATTCGATAGTATTTTCGATTTAAGAATTGTCAGCCTTTTGCTTACCCATCAACGATATTCCTTCATAAACAAACAGCTGTAAGTTTTAAACGGAAAACACTATCAAATATCTAGGCGGTGAATTGGTAGAACATCTTTCAAGGGACAGAAAGAATCGTGGTACATAAAAATCGATAAAAAATTACCGATTGTTTTATGAAAAAACTGAACGAATATGTACATTTTGAAAAATTAGCACAAACAAGTTAGTATTTTTACAAATCCATTGCAATTAATGTTTTTGCAGGTTAAAAGCATCTGCTATAATACAACTAAACCATCCATTATAATCAATGGATGCGTCAACGTTTGTATAAACAACTTTAAGGAGGTTGGAGCGCTTTACACTAGTCAAATGGTGGCTACATTTTTAAGGTCGTTTATATTAACCTTTTCACATCTATTGATTATAGTGGATGTTTATTTGCATTGCAGCTGCTAGTCCTCAACCTAGAAAACCATTAATTTCAATGAATTTGCAAAACTTGTTTGTGCTAATTTTGAAAAAAGGTACATATTCGTTCCGTTTTTAAAAAGAATAGTCCGTAATTTTTCCTTGATTTTGATTATTACGACTCATTCTCTTCCTTGAAAGATCCTCTACGAATTCACCGTCCAGATATTTGACAGAATTTTCCGTTTAAAAATGACAATTGTTTGTTTATGAAGAAATTTCGTTCATGAACAAACAAAAGGCTGTAATTTTTAAACGGAAAATACTATCGAATATCTAGACGGTGAATTGGTAGAACATCTTTCAAGGAAGAGAACGAGCAGTGATATATCAAAGTCGATAAAAAATGGCCGATTATTCATTGAGAAAACGGAACAAATGTCTGCCTTTTTGAGAATTAGCACAACCCAGTTAAAATGTTTGTAAATCCCTTGCAACTAATGTTTCTCTAGGTTAAGGCCATCAGCTGTAATCCAAGTAACCATCCACTATAAATGGACGCCTAAAACTTTGTACAACCGACTTTAAAAATGTAGAACTCATTCGACTAGCGTGAAGCGCTCCAACCTCCTCAAGGGAGCCCGATCCCGGGCCAATCTCTCGCTGTGGAACAGTGACTTCCTCTTTCCGGCGGACGTACGCGAGCGCCACACCCGAGGACTTTACGAGGCTGAGCGCCGGTAGGGGAAATCGGGGGTACGTTTATCCGCGAGGCGTCGAAGGGGCTCGCGCCTTGTTTGCTATTTACGTTTTACTTTCTCTCATTCCCATTCCCAACGATTGCACATTTTCTCCATAGATCCAAGGCGCACGTTCGGACGAAAAGTCGGAAATCGGTCCGCCGCATGGCGGACGGAGAAAACGCGAGTATGATTCAGCGCCGGAGAGGAAGAGAAACCGCGCTCGGCGGTCAACGTTGGCCGTCGATAATTGCCGGTATAGGTGCGTAGGGCGACAGTCACGTTGTCAGCTTGATGATGATATACTGTTGTGATCTTTGGGTCCTCTCGCTCGCTCCGGCCCCCTCCAGAACTGACCGCGTGCACAACCGTGAAGCGAGGAGAGCCTGCGACCAATATCCGAACGTTGGTAGTGCGGCACGTTTCACACCGACTAACGGCGCGTACACGTCGTCGAACGTATACACAATCGCCGATGCGATAATGACGGCGCGTCGTCGATGAGAGAGATTTTTTTTTCGCGTGCAGGAGAGCAGGACCGACGGTCGGCCGGCCGGCGGCTCACAGCTGGGCCCGCACTGGGCTGAGCGGCCGAGGGTGCGCGCGGAAGGTGCACGTCGGTCGCGCGGCCTGTACGCGGCGAGGATTAAAGCCGCGCGCGGCGAGGGCGGCGCTGCGAGGCTCGTCGACTCGCAAGCTCCGCGGGACAGAGACGGCGAGAGAAAATGGGGTCCCCCTAGTTTTTTCTTTCCTTTCTTTTTTTTTTTTTTCTTCCGATTCTCTCCCGTAGCCGGGGAACAGGTCGCTGCTCAGATCAGTTCTTCGCGGGCTGGACCAGCGCTCGCACGCGCTTCTCCTCTTCTCTTGCGCCGACCCGACGAACAGGACAGTCGGTCGAACACGAGGGGGGCCCCCGTCGGTTAACTTTCGGTATTCACTTTACGCGGACGCACGCAGAGAGGGAGTCGCTCGGCAAAGACCTCGGCGGTAAGCCGGCATCGCGCAGCCGATACAATTTTCGCTCTTTTGGGCAGAGCACAAGTGCGCGATCTTTTTTTGGTGTTTTTCCCTAAAGATTAAGAACAACAAAAAATAAGAAAAAAAAATTGACGAAATAAAATTAATGAAAGATAAGGACAGAATAAAGACAAGCGGGTTACGTGGATGTATCTGTATATGGGAAGAAGCGCGGGAGAAGACTGTGGCCCGGAGTGTTAGTTGAGGCGTTCCGATATTCGTCGTTCCGAAGGTGAAGGAACGTCCGATTTACGTTTCGCCAGCCGGAGGACGCGCTGAAAGAAGGGGTACGTATGACGATGTTGATAAATAAACACCGATGACCTTTGGAGACGCTCGGAGAGACCTTGGAGAGATGTAAAAAAGAATCTTAACTGATTCGCAACTTAATAATAAATTGTTCGGCGATTGAATTATCGCGCATCGAACGAAAGATCCATGAAGGATCGTCGCGTCGATGATATAGATATAGGCAGAGCCAACAGCGAGACGACATCACTTCCTCGGCTAATTAGAATATAGCTGTTTTTTATGAGCGTGGAAGAGGAAGAGGGAGCGAACGAACTAACGGATGGGTGGCCGGACAATCGGGAGGGGCGAGAGGGGACGATCGTGATATTTATTACGTAGAGACCCCCCAGCCGGACATACGTATTTAACGCTCTTCGTGTTGCGAAGTTCCTTCTATAACCCCCCCTTCCTCCCTACTACAGCCCTCGGAACACGGCTAACGCTATTATGCTCTTTCGATTCTTGGGAATTTCGGATTCTTGAACTTTAGCGATCAATCGACCGAAAAAAAATTCCTATGAAATTTAACGTAGGGGACTGATCGTTTTTATGCATAAACTGGGTATTAAGATTCATGTACAATTTCGATGAAAAATTAATGTCCAGTGGATTAAAAACTTTAGTAATAACTTAACTTTTAATCGTTTACTTTAATTTTACTATAAATGTACTTTAACTGCAATAGTTTGCTGTCATTTGGCTGTAAAAGTTAATTAATTTTTCATAAAAATGTTATATATAATTGAATGTACCAGTTTTTGCATGAAAACCTCCAAACCGGTGGATTAAAATGACCACTTTTTTTTAAACAGTGTAGTTTTTACTTTGTTTAAAGTTCATACACAGTAAAATTTTGGTAAACTTTAAATTTAAATTTGAACAATTATAAGCGTAAATTTTAATGTAAAATAAAATTTTAAAGATAATATATTAGAAAAGAGAAAAGAAAAGGACACAGAGTCTGTGTAATACCTAGGAAAATCAGTAAATAAATACATACATAGAAATTTAAAAAAAAATGATAAATAAACAAATAATAATATGGTAAAATAAAATACCGATTTTTTTGTAAAATAAAAAAAAACGTGAAAATTAATATTTGTATATTGCATCCTCACGTAATTTACTCTCGCCTACGGATCTTCCATTAAAAAAAATTACTTAAAAAATCTCTTTAAAAATTACAGATTTTTTAAAAATTCACAAAGCCGGACCAATTACCGATCGGCAAAGTCTTCGCTCGAGCGACTAATGATTTTTATCTTTTTTTTATTTCGTCGAAGCGACCGTCGATCCGTGAACTCCGGGACGAAAAGTCGTCGGTCCGAAATCAGCGAGGAACACCCGGTCGGATGAAATAATCGTCGTTGCGCCGGGCCGGAGGAGTCGCCGCAGCGGCGGCTCGGGGAACCACTTGGAATCTTAATCGTTCGGAAACGATTGAGGCCTAATTATCCAATAGATTCGGTCTCGTACCGTTCGAAATGTACACGTGACGGACGGACAGTGAGAGTGGGTCGAACCGGGAGAGCGCTTGACGCCGAGAGCTCGTTGCATAAAAGTTCTTTTTGTAGTAACCGGACACACACACAGCGAAGACACCGCGAGGCCACGAAAAGTTCGCAGCTCGTTTGTTCACGTTCCACTGTTCCTCCGAGGAAAAACGGCCCATTGTCTCGGGGGCAGCTTCCAGTCGGCGCCTATGCGACGATCGGCCAATTGCTTTCCGGAGATTTTCACGCGGAAGCCTCACCCGATTGCCCGGAGGCATTTTTTTTTTTTTTTTTTTTTTTTTTTTTTTTTTTTCTTTTTTTTTTTTTTATTTTTCTGTTACGGGTGGGTTTT
>JAPYZD010005610.1:0-19338 GCA_030522725.1 Ichneumoninae sp. B BG-2022a | reverse complement strand
ATTTTGAACTTATTATTATGTAAAATTAGTCTTTTCAATGCCTATAATAAGTATGAATTTTTTCAGATTTTTATAACATTGGGAAGTGTTTGCAATTCTGGCCCGAATTTCTCGAATTTAGGCGGAATGAACACCACTCGCCCCAACCTCCTTAAGTGCGAAAGCAAGTTCTTACAGGAGCCTGCGTCGATATCCGCTTCGTATGAGAATTTGCTTTCAACAACCGTGACAAAAAATTAATTACAGTTTCGGTTACCGACGGACCCTTAATAAAATTTTGATTTTATTTTATATTTTAAAAAATAAAATTTCATGAAGTAAAAAGGTATTTCTTAGAGTTAGCGGCGTTGACTCAAGACGAATCAAACACGCACAATTACGTACAAGAAAGAAATCCAATTCCACGAAAAAAATTCAATTCCAAAATTCAATTCCACGAAAAAAATTCAATTCCACGAAAAAAATTCAATTCCACGAAAAAAATTCAATTCCACGAAAAAAATTCAATTCCACGAAAAAAATCCAATTCCACGAAAAAAATTCAATTCCACGAAAAAAATCATTTTCACGATAGTGCGACGGGTCCGACGGTGTGAAAACAGAGCCGTAATTTCTTTCGCTCGAGAAGCTCCAAGGTCCGAGGCCGATTTATAATTGCAACGGAGCAAAAAGTGCGAATCACGCATAGAACTACTTACGATTTAATAACACTTTGTAAGGGCATACAAGAGGCGTTTCGTGTGTATATCGATAAGTAAATTGCACGTCTAGACCGCGGCTACGACTTTTCTAGGACGCTCGTGATGATTACCGAACCGGTGGCTCACCTGCCTTTGTGTCTTCCACTCTGAGCGTAACGTCAATCTCTCTACACGCACGTACTGCTCGTAAACTTTTCGAGACTTTTTCCAGTCTCCGGCTAGTCGTATCTTCGCCTCGGAAAACACGTACGAGTAATTTGGAACGAACTCTTATCGAGTTTTGTTCTCCTTATCTGGCCAATATCTGCATCGGAGGTTCACCGTTCATCGTTTCGTCAAGAAAAGCAATACACGACAAGTTTTATACATGCAAAGTTCGCGTCGTCGGTTGCCGAGAAGGCGCGAAAGGGAGGGGAGGGAATTGTTTGCTAGCGGAGGCGTGCACGAGACGTCGCCCGACGTCGCTATAAACAGCGCGCTGCTAAACGCAATAATGGAACTGTCAAAGAGAACGATAAGAGGATTGGAAAACGTGCAAAACTCGAGTTTGATTAACGACGAAACTTTTTCACAATTGCTCGATATCGTTTGCGCCGATATAGTTAAAAAAAATGAGCCGACGAACAGTGAGTAGATCGTAAGCGGGACTCGAGAGAGAATTGAGGTTATGTTCTTAAGTATTTCGTGCTCGTCGGTTCTCAGGTCTAACGAGAATTTACGGATCCAAGCCCGATGTTATAAAGTGCGGCTACGCCGACGTCACGAGCCTGTTCGTCGAGGCTGCCAGGCACAAACTCGACGCCGAGAACTTATCGACCTTCTTGCACTCGGCGAAAATATTCGGACCTCGGGCAGAGAAACTCTGCGAACTGTACGCGAAACACAGGGAACCGATCGTCGGCCAGTTGGGACAAATCGGCGACGGGCTACCCTCTGTCGTCGACGTCGACTGGCGGTTGGATTATTGCGTTAAGGTAATATAGTAAGGTAATAAAATAGGTTTGTGCACCAAAGGATTTCGGGAGCGAAAATAGACGGGGTCATCGCAAAATTCGAAATAACCATTTCAGTCACTTGACCGGTCATTCAAATTTCGCGCCATTTTCGTAGAAGAAAAAGTTTAAATTCAACAAAATTTTTTTTTTGACGTTGCTGAAACGCGCCGCTGTTATAGTCGGGTGTTTGTGAAAAATCTGTATTGTCGTGGATTACTTATCTTTTTTTTCTAAAAAATCTGTATTGTCGTGGATTACTTATCTTTTTTTTCTAAAAAATCTGTATTGTCGTGAATTACTTATCTTTTTTTTCTAAAAAATCTGTATTTTCGTACATTACTTATCTTTTTTTTTCTAAAAAATCTGTATTTTCGTACATTACTTATCGTTTTTTTTCTACCTGAAGAAAGTTATTTCGACTATGATAAATTGTTATCCAAAAGCAAATTAAATTTTTTTGTCCGCAAAGTAATTACTGTTTCTTGTTCTAGAACATAGAATCTTTTTTTTAAGTCTACTTATCTGCTATTTTGTATTGTTCGCACAGTAACGGCTTTAGGCAACAAAAATACCTCTGTTTTTGTTTCCAAATAAGTTTGTGCACCAAAGGTTTTCGGGAACGAAAACAGACGGGGCGATGGGAAAATTCGAAATAACAATTTCCGTCACCTGACCGGTCATTCGAATTTCGCGCCATTTTCGTAGAAGAAAAAGTTTAAATTGAACAAAATTTTTTTTTTGACGTTGCTGAAACGCGCCGCTGTTATAGTCGGGTGTTTGTGAAAAATCTGTATTTTCGTGGATTACTTATCTTTTTTTCTACCTGAAGAAAGTTATTTCGACTATGATAAATTGTTATCCAAAAGCAAATTAATTTTTTTTGTCTGCAAAGTAATTACTGTTTCTTGTTCGAGAACATAGAATCTTTTTTTTAAGTTTACTTATCTGAGCTATTTTGTATTTTTTGCACAGTAATGGTTTCAGGCAACAAAAATACCTCTGTTTTTGTTTCCGAAAATATAGGACTTTAATCGAGGATATGAAAATAAAAATTTTCATCACCCGACATGGTCGATCATTCATAATTCGCACCATTTTCATAGAGAACGAAGTAAAAAATTGAATATAAATTTTTTTTGTCGAAGCTGAAACGCGCCGCATTTATTAAATCAGATGATTCTGAAAAAAATATGTATTTTCGTGAATAGCTTTTCGTTCTTTTTTCCCGAAGAAAGCTGACGAAAATGTTTGGTCTGCAAAGTAATTACTGTTTAGCTTTTTCGCGACCCGTACATTTTTCGCAGACATGAAAAATGTAAGTACGATTCATAATTTTTTTTAAGTCTGCTTATCTGAGTAATTCTTTTTTTCAGTCAAGCACGAACAATTCGATCGGCGAGTGTCTTTACCACGTGCGTTTGGCTACGAAGAAGCACGGCAAGCTGGAACACATACAGTTCACCTGCACGACCCAGCAACTTCAGGATTTGGTTTACAAATTGAAAGAGGCCGCGCGACACGTCGACAAAATTGCGAATTCTTAACACTTACACGATCAGTGCGAAAATATCGATGAATCGCGATTTTCGATCATTTTCATTTTTTTATAAAAGAAGAAAATCGATTTGATCGTCGACATAACGTTGTTATATAGATAAATTATGTTTCGTTGAAGTTTTATTTTTAAGTACGAAGATAAACTTTCTTCCTACTAACTGTCCGAAGGTCAACGAATCACACAGGAATATTGAAAAAAACGATTGTTCTCATACAGGTGCATTTCAATTATATTTGTTGCATGAAAGAGCAAAAAACATCCTCCTAAATTCCACGTAGAGATATCGATTATTAATAATATATATTTTATTTATATATAATAACTGATTAAAAATACATCATTCTTCGTCGTTTATTTCAGCCAAATATTCGTCTAAAAATTGATATATATATACTTTTTTTTGTTCTCGTGGGTTTATCGTAACGGCGCAAACGTTCCGCTACACACACGCACGCACACACACACGCACACTTCCTTCTATCCTCCATATTCGCCCAGCGTGTTTTTTTCGTTCTTTTGTCTTCTTCCTCTCCGTTGATTTTCGTCCGAAACGAAAAAAAGAAGGAACAAAAAAGCGAGGAAAACACCGGACATTATTCCCACCGATTTATGGGAGGCAAACGAAAAATTGAGTGAGGCGAATGGTGAAGATCGTCTATCGGCTTGCAGATTTTTTTTCTTACCACGTTAAATATCTATCATTATATTAATTAATAATTATATATATATATATATATATATATATATGTGTATATATATATATAGCTTCTTTAACCATGGTACACTATGTACAAATAATTGACCGGAGGCTTCGACTCCGGTATAGAAAACAAAAATTAAAAAAAAAATTGAAACACCACTTTTCTCATCCGTCCGTTACCCTCGAGTGTCTGTATTGTGTCGTCGACGACTCCGCTCGACCGGAGCGGGCTTCTGCCGTACACAGTCGCACATCGCGCCTGTACGGATATTACGGCCATAGATTTGTTCGGCGGTACGGTCAGTTCGATCGAAAACCAACATTTAAAAAATTGTTTGTATAAATTTGGAAGGAGAAATTCTCTGGTGCAAATGAATTCCTACTCAGTGCGGGGAGAAAGATACAAATTCGACTTCTAAAAAAGCTACGTAAAAAAATGGCTCGATTGCCGTCGGCGTAAACTGAGTTGATTCGCTTTTTAGGAAATTTATTGTTACACATTTTATTTTTATTTTATTTTATTTTATTTCTACATCAAGTAGGAATTCTTTAATTTGGATTCGACCTCGTTCGCACCAGTTACCTTCCGAAAATGTGCACCGACAATTTTTTAAATCTCGGCAAGCCGTTGATCCGACTGCACCAACGAAACCTCCTCAACTCACGAACAGTTAATTTGTTTTCTTCCCTTCTCTCTTTTTTTTCTTCATATGATTTCGATTTGTTATAAAAAGAAGTCCGATTAAAAAAATTTAACTCGCGGCGGGGTAATAAAGAGGACAATTTTAAGACGATATTTCATATACAAAATGCATTCGTTAAATGACATTATATTATTTTCTTATTTTCTTCGAAATTTTTACTTCCATCGTTTGTTCGCGGTTTGCACTGCCGCTCGCTTAAAAACTAGAGATATTTTTTTTCTCGCCGCCTTTCGGTGTCTCGAATCGAGAGGTGAACATTCACGCGGCCTCGAGAATCGCGAGTCGGAGAAATGAAGAGAGGACGCCGAGAATATTCCGAAATATGTCGATTCTCAAAATGGAATTTCCCATATCGATCGATTTTGACGAAGACAAATAAATTGAGAAAAACAGAGAGAGGGGGTGAGAGAGTTTCGTAGATGAACAAACGGTCGTTGAAAATTAAATTATTTACATTATTATACACAGGACATGAAGAATATACGACTCGACGAAATTGTTCGTTATTTCGGCTTATTTTTTTTCTCACTTCTCACTTTACGATCGTCACACGATTGCACTATTCGGTTCGGTACAAGCGAATCCACCGTTCATCGGATCACATACCTCCTACTTAATGGTACGCGTCATGACCCGAATGTCAGTGTTTATTTATTTTAGTTTTTTTTTTTAGTTTTTCTTCGATAGATCGAACAAAAACGCGTTTAAGATCGCTTCTCAATCACGTTCATCATAATAATTCACAATCATTAATTTTTCTTTTCTCTTTTCCTTCGCTATTTAAATCCCACGGATTATCATCGACAGGTCTCGATTTCTTGACGTCGGCGTTGAAGAATCGGGCGAAATCGACGTACGATCTCAGGGGTTGTAAATCTTATCCCTTCGCGTCCACAATCTTGGTCATTTTTCGTCTCGCCTCGTCGGGTTGAGATTTCAAGTAATATTTTATATATAATATTCTCTCAGTTATCATCAGCCTCGAGCCAAAAAAAAAAATCGAAAAAGAAAGAAAAAACAAAAAAACATCGCCCAGAGATAATAAAAAAAAACGATGCTCATTTATTCTCATTACGACTCTGCTTTGTTGCGCTGCGACTCGGCGTTCGCAGTTTTATTATTTTTTCCCTGTATCTGTTCGCCGCTTTTGCTTATCTGTTGCTCCTCGGCTTTGGTCTCGGACGATTCCTTCGTGCCTTGAGTCCGATCGCTCGAGGGATTATTGTTGCCTTGCTGAGCCACGGAAATCTGCGTCTGTTTGTTGATCTCCGAGTCTTTCGTCTCCCGCGAGGCGTTAGTTTTCTCGTTGTCCGAGCTCTTCGAGAGTTTCCCGTCGTCCCTCGCGAAACTCTCCTGGGCGTTGGTGCTCGCCTCCGGTTGCGAACCGTTGTCGACGCTCATGTCGCCGTTCGCCTTAGTCCCAACCTTCTCCGCGTCTCGTTTCGCCCTCTCGTCTCTGGACTCCTTCGCCGGTTCCTCCTTGGCGCTCTCGTTCTCCAGCGAAGCTTTCTGCGACGCCAAATTTTCGGAGTCTTCGACGCGTTCCTTCTCCTCCCGGACTTTCGATCTCTCGTTCTCCGACGAGGCTCTCCTCTGCCGCTCGGCCTCCTTCGTCTTCGCGGAGCTCTCGGTCTTCATCTTGCCCGTCGGGCTTTCCTTGGGCGAGCTCTCGCTAGCGGCGCCTCCGCTCTGTTGCTTCTGCTTCTGCGACTGCTGCGAACCGCCCGTCTTCGACAAGTTAAAAGCGTTCGAGTCCTGGGCGACTTTCGCCAAGAGCATGACGTTCTTCGCCTCGCTGGCGCTTCCGGTCGAGGTTTGAGTCTCGCTCTTCATAACGAAACTCGCGCCGGGGCTGTTGGATTTTTTGGGTGACTTCGGCGACGAGGAGGACGACGACGAGGACGATCCGTGACCGCTGCTCGCCGGGATTCTCTGAACGGTCGGCGGTTGGGACATCTGCTGCTGGGAGTAGACGCCCGTGGTCTGAGGCATGTAACTCGTTCGCTGATAAGGTTTGTTTATCGAAGGCGGCAGGCTGCTGTGGAAGGCGCTCGAGGGCAGGCCGATCGGCGACCTTATCAGAGGATTCGAGAATCTCGGTGTCTGGGGGAAGGGCGGTATGTAGTGGGGAGGGGGAAGAATCAGGCGCGGATGGGTGTTCGGCGTCGGCGAGGGTATGAAGGGGTTCGTCGAGAGCATGTTGACCGGGGAGTTTCTCGACGATATGGGCGATCCGCCGCCGCCGCTTCTGGCGCACATCTCGCGCGAGAAGCTCTGATAGCAAGTGCCGCGCGCGCTCGGCGAGTAAGGCGGTGGCGAGACTATGGGCGAGTTGGACGTCGAGACGATGGGCGAGAGAGTCTTCGGGTCAATCTTCGTCATGCTGAGGGACGAATTTTTACCCCCCGTGCCGGTCCCCATGGCGGTCGTCGTGCTTCCGGTCTGATCCCGAGTCTCGCCGCTCTTTCCCTCCGAGGGACCGTACAGAGGCTTCACGCCCGAGGCCGGGTTCCCCAGGAACCTCAGGGGATTCCGACGCTTCGCCGAGTCGGCGCGCTTCATTCCGGCTTTGCCGTTTCCGTCCTGCTGCTGCTGCTGCACGATCATGCCCGAGCCTTGCGACGCCTGCTGCGAACCCTGCGAAGACTCCTTCTGATTCTTCAGTACCACGAAGTTGTTCTTCAGGGTCGGGTTCCAACATTTCGTCGGCTGGCCGAGAGTCTTGTATCGAGGCTTGCCGATCTGAAGCGACGGCGACTGCGCCGACGAGCCGAACGACGACATCTTCGTCGTCGATGTCGGTGGCTCTTTGGCTGCGTAGGACATCTTCGAGTCGCTCGCGAGAATGTTGCTCGGCGTGTAGATCGGTACGTTGGGTATGTTGGAGACGATCTTGGCGGCGTCGCCCGACGAGGCCGCCGAGGACGGCGACGACAACGACTGCGATGGCTTCTTCGTTATCTTCAGCAAGTCCGGAACTTCCGGTCTGCTGCGCGACTCGGCTTTGTTCTTCTCCTTGGAATTCTCGCCGATCTTGGCGCATATCTCGTTGAGATTCGTGCCCTTGGCGATGACCTCGTGTTTGCGAACGGTGGGCTTTATGAGGGATATCGGTATGGCGTCGGGACACGGCGGAACCGAGTAGACGCTCGTTATCTCGAGATTGGAGTTGCCCGTTTTGGTGGCGATCATCGGTGAGCTGGAGATTTTGCTACCGGCGTTCGAGGAGTTCGTGATCTGACTGGAGGCGTTCGAGTACAGTGACGACGAGAGATTCGCCGTTGAGTTGTTCTTGTTAGACGTTGGTATCGAGTAGATGCTCATAGACGGGTGGAGATTGAACGACGTGCCGATGCTCGAGCACGCCTGGCTCGTCGCGCCCGACGAGCTGTTCGACACTTGCTGCTGAAGCTGCTGCTGACTCTGCGTCTGATGGGAGATTCCCGTTGTCTTCTGTATCGTCAGACCGGAGACTTTGGTTGTGACGGGTGAATTCTTCAACATCTCGGCGTTGACGAGATCCTGAACGAGGTACGGAAAGGTCGAGGCCGTCTGCATCGAGGTCGACACGTTGAGGCCTATCGAGGCCAGTGACTCGCTGCTCGGTACGTTCAAGCTTTGGTTGTCGCGTCTGCCGTAACAATTTTTACCGGAACTTTGATTGCCGCTCACCGTCGTCGCCTGGTGGGTTTGCTTGTCGTCTCTGTTGTGCTGAGGTTCGATCGTCGCGCCGCTCGGCGAAGCGTCCGTCGCTCGTCGATTGCCACCCGCCGAGGTCGTCGGTATCGTCGTTACGGACAGCGAGACCGAGGACGAGGGCGCCGTGCAGTACGTCGACGATATCGTCGTTCCGCCGCCCAGGCAATTCATTATTTGACTCGTTTGATTGCCCGTCGAGCTCGTTATCGAGATCGATTGATTCGACTCCATTCTCACGGACTTTCCACCGGCGATGCTCAGTTGCGTCGAGCCGCTCGAATTCGTTCGGCTCTTCGAGCTTCCCGACTCGCCGGTGCTTTTGCTCAACGCCCTGACGGTCACGGTGCTCTCCGTCGACGACGAACACGACGACGAGGGCGACGACGACGGCGTCGTCAACGACGGAGAACAGCTCGTCGCGACCGACGAGTTTGACGACGATGCCTGCGTCGACGATTTCTTCAGTACCTTTTCCATCACCGTTCTCTTGTCCTTCGGCGCCTTCTTCGAGTACGTGTTGTTCACCTCGCCGATCCTCGGCTGAAACTGCAGCTTCGCGCTCAGCGCGTCGATCTTCGAACCTGCTGTCTGCTGCTGCGACGAGCCTTTCGTCTCTTGGACCTTGGAGCTCTTGTTGTTGCCCGCCTGAACGCTCGGCGACGAGTCCTGGTGGCTCTTCGGTAGCCTCGACATCGTCGCGTCCGCGCTCAGATTCGACTCGAGATTGTTGTTCGTCGATCTGCTCTCCTGCTTGTCGTCCTCCGTCGTCGAGAGGCTCGACGGCTCGGGCCTCTTCGGCGCGCTCGGCTTCTCCACCGCGATCGACGAACTTCTGCCTCGTTGCGCTTCTGAACTCGATTTTCCATCAGACTGCTCCGCGCTGCTCGTCTGCACGCTCTCCTGAGAGTTCGCCGAACGCAAGTCGCTCCGCGAACGCGTCTCCCTCGTCACCGAGCTCTTCTCGACGCTCGACTGCTTCTCGTCGGGAACATTCTCCGCGTTGCTCTTGCCTCCGGATTTCGACAGCGTCGACGCGATCGTCTCCTGCGACGCCTTCGGCGTTTCGCTTCTTCCGATGCTCTTCGCAGTTTCCGTGCTCGTTGGCGCTTTCTTCTTTTCCGAAAGCTTCGACGAACTCTCCACCGAGACCTTCGTCTCGCGTCTCGCTTCCGTGCTCGTCTTATCACTTTTATTTACATCGCCGGACGGCGCGTCGTCCGGTCTCTTTCTCTTCTCCTCGTCGACGCTCGCGCCGGTCGTCGAACTTCCCGGTGGAACTTTCTTCTCAGTCTTCGCGCTCTTCTTCGAGTCCGGACTCGTTATGTCCGTCACGCTTATGACACCCGTCTCGGAGATCTTAAGTTGCACCTCCTTCCACTCGGACTTCGCGCCCGGAGTACTCTGCTGCTGCTGCTGCTGCTGCTGCTGCTGGACCTGCGTGTCGCTCTGCGGATCCAACGGGCTTATACCCGCGTTCGTCAACGACTGCTTGAAGTTGTCGTTCTCCTCGTCGAGCTTCAGCCGCTTCGGGGACGACTCGAATATCCGGTAGCTCAGGTGCAGCGGCACTTTCTGCAACGACAAGTTTTTCTCAACAATTTTTTTTCTCATGCCGTTTTTTCTATTTTTCTTCGAGTCGGATCGAATCTTTTCAATTTCAATTTTCATTATTTCAACAATTTCAATTTCAATTTTCATTATTTCAACAATTTCAATTTCAATTTTCATTATTTCAACAATTTCAATTTTCATTATTTCAACAATTTCAATTTCAATTCACGGAGACGATAGACATTTTTTTTCGAGGTATACATTTTTTTACTAATAAAGATTTACTTCTATCGAATGGGTTGTCGAATTTTTTTTGCCAATTTAGCATTTGTGCTCGCGAGGGGAGCGATAAGAAAAAACTGAGACGAGTTCGATACAAATTGAAATTGCAATTTTTTGTTTTGATATTGATTTTTTTGTCGGAATCTCTGATGGAAACGAATGGAAACACTCACCCGCCTCCAGTGATAGATGTACATTACGTCCATCAGTGTGTAACTGTCGCACAGCGTCTCCTCTTTGTACATAACGTCGACCCTGTGAGCGTCGCTCAAACCGTACTTGGATCTTATGAGTTTTTGCAGATGAAAGACCATCACAGCTGCGGGACACCGAAGATAACGTTTCGGTTGAACTTTCTGCTGCAACTGGTTTTGTTCCTTGTGGTCCTGTTGCTTCCTCGGGCCGCCCGTCTCCTTGCCATCGTCGACGCCCAATTCGCCGATCATCGGCTGATCGACGGGATTGTAATACTCGAGGGACAGACTCAGCGATTCGTCCGGCGAATAAATGTGAGACTCGACGGGCTCGCCGCGGGCCTCCGGCGACGTCGTCGAACGTAGGGCTTCCGGATTCTTCCCGTAGAAATCTCTTCTGCATCGCATCTCATCTGCGCAACGGTAAATCATTAGAAAAAACGAATCAACAAAAAAAAAAAAAGCAACGAAAGAGCGACAAATGGGAAAGTCGTTGCTCGACACACAAGAAGCAATTTAGTAACATATCTTATTTGGATTAATTGTTAATGAATGAGCATGAGAGGAGAAAGAAGTCGAAAGATAGTTTGAATTGCAAATTAAGTGAAATCAATGTGAGATTATTAAAGATTATTTAGATTAGATTAGAGATTATTTAAGCTGTTGAGCCAAATTTGTGTTTATATGTTTTTGTAATGGAGCAATCCGTTTAGAAATAAACAATCAATCAATCAATCAATGACTTGAATGACTGGTATTTAAAAAAAAATTATTTAAAAAGAGAGAATATTCATCGATTAATTGCATTAGCAAATGACGAGAGATTATCGGAACTATGCGGAGAACTCTGCTGGCAGAGTTTTTCCCCGTTTCTTACCAAATTATAAAAAAATCGCTTAAATATTTTAGATACTATGGCGAATAGCAATTTTGTAAAATAACTTTTGGATTAATCATTAATAAATGAGCATAAGAAGAGAAAAAGCTACAAGATATTTTGCAATAAAAATAAAATGAAATCAACGCGAGATTCTTTGAATGTCTGTCATTGAAAAAAATATTATTTAAGAAGTGATTAATTGAACAATTGAATTAGTAAATAGCGAGGAACAAATTAACGAAATCGCACGAAATTAGTGGATAACGCAGTTCATTTCCGAGTAAACTGACAGACTCCTTTCTTAATTTTAATTTCTCTTACATTACATTAACAATGTTATGTTACTGTACTTTTTTGCTTCGTGTCATACGAAAAAATCATAATTTCAAAAGTAGTCACTGCATTAAAAATCCGTTTCTATGAATTGAAAAATAAACAAACAAAATTTAAATGATCTAATCAAGCTGGCTTCGTATTTCGCTCTCTCGCCGCTGCAAATTTATGTCTGCGAAATAAACAGCTATCTTTAAGTGAAAAACGAAAGAAACAATAAATAAATAAAGAATGGTTAAACTTACTTTGATAACAAGCCGGCACCAATTTATAGACAATGTCCTGCAACGTGTGATCCGGCCTGATATTCAGTAACGGCTTGCTCTTGTGTATCTGTACTTCGCATATCGGACAATACTTGTTGTTCTCCAAGTACTTGACTATGCAGCTCCTGCAAACTATCGTCCGGCGTTAAAAATGTTCATGAAATCTTTTAAATAACTTAAAAAAAGAAAAATCTCCATAGTTCGTATTACATACATGAATGCAGACACTCGATAATAGTGGTAGCATCAATGAAGTAGCCGTGACAAAGTTTGCACGTCAGCTGGTCGTTGAGCATAGACAAACGCAACCGGTGACCTCCGCTCTGTCCCGACATTCTGCAAAAATATATAATATTATTATTGTTATTATTAAAATTTAGAGAATAGGAAATGAAGCACTTTTAAAATCTGCATCTTGGTAACTGAATTGAATCACATTAGCATGTGAACCTGCCTGTTCCCAAATTGGTATTGTATACATATTATTATTTATTTATTTATTACACGACTGCAGTAGAACTTTGCTTATCCAACCTTCAATCAAACGAGTCTCCATATTATCCAAGGCACCCAACTCATCCGAGCTTTTCACGTCTTAACTCAGAAGTTGGCTCAGATAATACAGAAAACTTGGATAAAACGGATACGGTTATCCGTGTTATCCAAGACTTCACTCATCCGATATCACTCTCCCCACATTACCTCGGATAAACAGGATTCTAATGTAGAAGGACCAAAGCTCTTTTTTCATGGTAATTACATATTGAAGAGCTATTTGGTATATGAGATTGTTAATAATAATAACAAGGTGCTACACTTTTAAACATAAATAAATAAATAAATAAATCTGCTTCGTCGCCCACCTATAGTCTTGGTTGCGAAATAAGAACCGTAGTAAACACTCTTTGGAAAATACTGAAAACCTGGTTTATGTTCGTGAACTCATTCACCATTAATAGGAGGATTAGGCTTTTATGCTCTCAATTAGTAAGCAGTTCTTTTTTTCACAGAAAATTGAATCTCTAGTTCAAAAAACTTTTTTTTTCACTTAACTTAAATTCAGATTTTACTGGAGTGTCGTTTGAAGCATTTAAGGCACAGGCGAATGGAGGGATCTTGAGATACGAGTAAAAATAAGGAAGCACAGCTCGACTAAGCGGACGTGATTCATTGGCTCATTAGCATATCTTTCTTTTATATTTATTTAATGTTGTTTTTTTGGTACTCAAACATATTTGCCTGTATTACATATTATCTAGTATGTACATTCAAATTTGATATGCCTTGTGTTTTTGGTTGACAAATTTTGAATTGCGCGTTAAAGAGTTATTGCGTCGATAAATAAAATTTAATCACAATGAAATAAAATTTAAAAAATTTGAATCTTGCGCTATTGGTCGGACAGTGTACGACAGTTACGAAGAAACGAACTTACGTGACAGCGTTATTGCTCCCTGGTTATTGTTCGTTTCCTGCGGACATTTGGCCAGCGGGTTGCTGAGAAGTCTCGAGAGCGAGGAGCGGTCCAGGAACTTTTCTTTAACACGCCGCAACTTTTGGAAAGGTTTGCACCTCTAATTTGGGAATCCTCTTCTTACGGTTTTCATCGAAGAGACTCAGGTCAGGAACGTTCGTCGCTGCAAGCCGAGCTTCGACGGTACATTTTTTACTGTTATCTTCGATTCTTTCACGTATATATAAATCCTCTTTTTTTCCCGATCACTAAACGAGTCCAAATAAAGTGACGTGACGCGGAGCTACGCGGATAGCTCCGCTGGCAGAGCTTTTCTCCTATTCCCACCGACCCTGTCCAAAATATCGCTCGATTATTTTTGATACTATTATTATGATATTTTTTTCTTGTTTTTTTTTTGCTTGTTGTTGTTTTGTTTTTTTTCCGCTACTGTGTCATAGTCACGGAGCGTCGACGGGGCGAGGCGTGAAAAGCGCCTCTCGGCTTATCACATCGCTATCTCCGTCTCTCTCGCGTCGAAGCCCGAGGTCCCGTCGTTCGTCGCCAAGAAGGGTTCAACACAAACTTCTATCCACTCGGGCTTTGCGTATCGCGCCCTCCCGAACAATTATTTCGCGGATAGTTCGGGCCACGTCGAACGGTTTGTTCGTCACTATTGCACTGTTCGTACCATCGGCAAGATACGCCACTCAATACACCGTAATCATCGTTAAATCGCGCTAAGCCTGCCACCGAAAAACTGCGCGTACGGCAGCTTAACAAAATGGCGGATAAACAATCGTCCGTAGTCTGGTTGTGTGCGTGCGCGTTTGTGGAGATGTTTCGTCTGTGTTGGTTCGGCGTGTAACTGACCTTTCCGAAAACATCGGGAGCCGAGACGCGTGGCCATTGGTCGACAAGCTTTCGAGCAGCTCCCGTTCGAGGTTTCCATTGGGGCGTCGAAGAGGTTCGCGAACGTGGAGCGGCTCTACGCGGCCCGAATCGATTTTCCGGCGGGGCACGATTTTTGGAGACGTGCGCGATGAATCTGTGACCGGTCATTTTATGCATCGTCAGTTTACCGGCGATGAGACAATACCGCAACTCCGACGACAGCGCCATTGAGGAGCTGCTGGACCTTCCTGTTTTACCGACGGAATGTGGCGATTTTGCAGAATCGACTTTACATGATTAACGTGATACGATATGCTGTAAATTCTACGGGACTGTAATACTGGCGATAAACGCTTCGACGTGCACTTGAATTTCGATTGAAAACGTCTAAGACGTCTAAAACGTCTATAATTCTTTACCGCTTAATTTTTAATAATTTTTTATAATTAATTTTACCGCTATCCTTGTATCGCTCTCACCTCAAGCGCCCATCTACCTTACTTTATGTAATTTACTGCTTTGTTTTGCCTTCCTTATCTTATTTTATCCAATTTTATGTAAACTGCAATGTGTAGCCTGTACTGCTTAGGTCCTCAGGGAAGAACCCTAGTGGAACCACGGATTCGGGTTTGCATCGTAGTCGCAGTCGCACTAGAGTTGACTAGACATGCATCCACGAGTTGCAATGACTGTGACGAGACTCCGGGTATACTGAAATGAGACCGATCGCTTTGTTCAAACTTTTAACCTTTAAGCAACTCTGATTTGATGAACTCGAGTGATCCCCATGCAACGAAAAATCAAATAAACTAGACTGCACAACGATGGTCGCAAGGGTTACAGAAAAACGACGACAAAATAAGGGTTATCTACTAGTCTATAGCAAGTTACAATTTTGAACATTGTGCATTAGTCTATTGAAGTCTGCGGATGGTCACCTCAGTTCCGTTAGGGAAATCCCAGAACCCAATAAATACAATACAATACAATACAAGAAATGAAACAAAACTAATATTACAGATTGTTGCGGAAACCAATATGGCCGCCCAAAATGTCAACATTATCTGTTTTGTAAAATAAAAAATATTCTGGAATTCGCATACGTAAAGCAAGAGTGCACACCGATTCTCTCAAATTCACCGAATTTTCCAAAATCGTCACAAAGTTACACAAAATAAATGCTTGTATAGTACATTACGATACTAGTGCGACAAAACTTTTCCTGACGAGTGTTGCAATCACACGAGTTAAGAAAACGTTTATCGCACGAGTATCATACGAAATTTTATTTCACAAGGTGCGAAAGAGGAGTTTTACGCGCGCGAAGCGTGCGTAAAATTGCACTTTACGCACCGAGTGAAATAAGACTTCACTTCAAACGCATATTTTCGTACAAAATATTCAGCTAGCACTAAAATAATCGGCGGAAAAAATGTGTGAGATAGCCCCGAAATGACGAACGAAACCATTTGATAAGACATTTTCGTGCCGTAAAGTCCAATAGTTAATGATGTGCGGTAGTTTTTTCTTTTAATTCACCAAAGATAGCGTCACTGCGATGGTTGAAAATTTGGAAACCTGAACGCCATTATATTTATATTTATGACAAAGCTTCCTCTATGAGGAAGCCAAGTAATTACGCAAAATGCTTCTTCATAGAAGCTTTGTACACAAATATGTATCACGTGAGCAAACTATATGAAGATCTCAATTTTTACCTTTTTTACCAAAACAAAAAAAAATAGGGAAATTATGCCAGCAGATAATAAAGGCTCATTTTTTCCTACCGCTGTTTATTCAATAACCGAAATTACCTATCCAATTTTAGGATAGGGAATTTCAGTTATTGAATAAACAGCGGTGGGAAAAAATGTGCCTTTATTGCCGAATCTATTATTAACAATACGACGCGTATTGGCGATCCACATCTCTATTATTTAAGTAGTGTTACTCCAAGTCCGGCCGCCACTACTGATAATCAACTATGCAAATTGACTAGCGCTATATTATTCTCGGCGTCTGCTGACACGCCACAGTCAATTACGCGCCTGAATTGCGAAACCCTTCAACCCCGTAATTTGTCGTTTTCACTTCCCTTATTCGAACATTCTGGACATACCACACTTCGATCGTATCTGGCTTCGGTGTCGCATGGTACACTAATATCGCGGTCATGGAAAACGAAATGAAAACGATGAATAATCGAAACGTTATTGCTTCAAATTTTACGGACCTCTATAGTAGTCGTTACTACCGTCTCAATAAACAAATGCTCCGTGTTCTCGGCCAATGGCCCTATCAGTCTGTTCTCGAAAGTAAAATTATGGTTTGTGTTCCGCTATTTATGAGCTATACGATTTTGGTACCTCAGGTGGGCCTCATTACGGTTTCCATAATAACGATTTTTCTAAACACGATATTCTATTAATACCATTGTGTGTCTCTTGTCATTTGATATCTTAATATAACCAATGCATTCAGATACGATCGCTGGCATTGACATGCCACGTATTGGATAGATTCATCCAATGTTTTTCACCTATAGGAACAAATATTGTGTGTCACGTCAAGTTACTCAATTTCATGTTTAATAAACCATTGGTGAGAAAAGCTAAAATTGCGCTATCGAATCTGAATGATAACCATTGGAATGTGATATTATTTCTTACAGATAAAAAAACTTCTAGATGAAACGCTTGAGGACTGGAAACAGGTGCAACATCTGCCGCAAGTAAATATTCTTATAAAAATCGCAGAGAAAGGAAGATTCTACACAGTATTATGGGTTTGTTAGTTCAAAAAAATACATCGTCTTGTTATGTTTTAATAACAGACTCAATGAGAATTTGTAAGTTGACCACTTTGCTGCAACTGGCGTCTACTTGATTATAGCGCTTTGGCTGTCATTCGTGATGACGCCGAAAATCTTGGACGTTATAAACCCGTTAAACCACACACGACAAGTATACGATCCCATGCCGGTAGACTACGGGATCGACGAGGAAAAGTATTATTACCCGACTCAAATTCACTGTTGGTCGGCCACTGTGGTAGTATTTTTAATCATGCCGGCCATTGATACACTCTACATGTGTCTTGCACAACATGTTTGCGCAATGTTTGATCTATTAAGGGGATGATGCCCAAATCTGCTGTGGTATTAACAAATTATACTAATGTATGTCGAAGCTTCATGCGTTCTTTTTGGGAATGCGTTGTTATTAAAGTATTAAAATGCACGACGTAGTACTATGGACTATTGAATTTAGAAAACGGAAATTTAGATTTTTTGATTTAGACTTATCGAAAATACGTCACTTCCGGTTTTAAAATCCCATTTTTCGATCTTCTTTCATAGATATAATCTGGATAATATAATACAAGAAGATCAAATTGTGAGTGTAATGCTCAAGGCTGATCTCAAGGAAGATGTGTATTATCATCAAGTTGTGGCCTGTATAAAGAAACACAAGGTCCTCTTGGAGTGAGTAATGGAATCCTTCTAAGATGCACAGTAACTAAGAGATGGATCAAGATAAATAAGGTCCCAGGTTTTACATATATCGTGCACCGCTGATGATTCGATTGCTAAGTCAATTCTCTACATTTTTTGTTAACTAAGATACATAGACATCATGGCGTCCTCAAACGAGACATGTCTCCTTTTCATAGTGGGAATCAATACGATAGGTTTGAGCATCATAGCTTATCAGGTAGGTAATTGTGCCTCTTTGTCTAAACAATATCCCTAGCAAGTTGACGGACGGCTGCTTTTAGAGAAAAAAAATGTAAAAAACGGACCGAAAAACGGACACGTCTGCTGGGGGACGAAACGGACCACAAAAACGGCAAAACGGACCGTACGTTTGGATTGGTCCTTCTTCGGTTGCGGAAACCGAGGAAGGACCGAACGTTTTTTATTGAAATTTTTGGCTAAGTTTAAACATTTTTTTTGTTGTTTTACTATTAACTCTTTTTTAATGAAAGGACAGAATAAAAATACGATCTTGATTCTTTTTCGGTTGCAGGAACCGAAAACGGACCAAAGCAAAATTACGAAAAAAATGTTCGGTCCGTTTTCGGTTTCCGCAACAGAAAAAAGACCAAATGCCAACAAAAAATGTACAGTCAGTTTTGTCGTTTTTTACGGTCTGTTTTATTCCTCGAACGGACGTGTCCGTTTTTCGGTCCGTTTGCGGTCCATCAACTTGCTAGGGATCGTCCGTATAATTATTTCGAAATCTACGTGCAGGCGGTTGGGATAGATACTGAATCGGAAGTCGCTATAATGTTCACAATATTCACTATTGGCCTAATGATTCATCTTTTCGTCATTACCTTACCCGGTCATTGGGTAATGACTTCCAGTTCCGCTTTTCAAAACTATGTGTAAGTACAGCTTCCCGCAGTATAAATTGCAGAGGATATAAAAGGAGGAATGGCTGATTTGTTACATCGTACAGATACAGCACTAGATGGTACATGATGTCTTCGAGGACAAGAAAATTGATACTTCTCGTTGTAAGAGCGAGTATCGAGCCTCGCACTATAACAACTGGAAAGATTTACGTCATGTCACTTCAAAACTTTTCCAGCGTAAGTTACACCATTTTTTATGGCTTTTCTTCCACAGTTAATGATACCGATTTATATTAACCGGGAGATTGAATTGATTTAAGGTGTTGCAGACATCGGTATCCTATTTGACCGTTCTCACTTCGCTGCAGTGATATTACTGAATACAATTCACTGCAATTCGCTGCAGTGATATTACTGAATCCCGACAACGAATACGAATGCACGGACTTTTTGCGGAAAACTCTCAATAGTGGAGATGTAGTTGAATGTAGTTTTATTTGAACTTACGGCCATATAGACGTTTTCCTCTTGAGCTGCCGCGCGCATAAAGAGTTTAACCATTTACATTGTACCTGTTCTGTTTTCTTTTAATGTATTCGGCCTGTGAACAACATTGTGTAAAATAATCTTATGTTCATTCAATACTAATTTCAAGATCAAGAGACGCGGGAGCGTCTCGACGCCAAGTACTTAAAAAAAAAAATTTTAAGCGAGCGAAGGACGCTACCAAGTAGTTATACTCCAAAATGCCGGAAGTATTTCTTTGCTC
>JAPYZD010005609.1:0-13363 GCA_030522725.1 Ichneumoninae sp. B BG-2022a | reverse complement strand
TTTTGTATAATAGTAATGTAAAAAAATTGCAATAAATAAAAAATAAATGTTCAACAAACAATCAAGGAATCTTTTTTTTATTAAATCGATTGAATTATTGAAATTATTTATTTACTTATTAACTTATTACATTATCCAAAATTCGTTGCAAGATTTAGTAAAAAAAATTTCCAACGTAAGAAAATTGTATACAAAATTTACATCAACTGTAAAAAATGTACGAATTTATTTGAAATTAGAAAAAAGGTTAACTAATTCTTTTCTAAAAGTTTATTTTTCAATTACCTTAGAATCATTTTTTGAAATTTTCATTATGCAAAATCAATGTTCTTTTCTCAAAATCAATATTCTCCAGGCATGCAATATGCAGGCTTGCCTGATTCACCTGCTAAGGCCCTGATCGGAGTACTATCAGGCTAGCCTCATCAAAAGTGAAGGATATCCAGTCAGGTGTCTCCTAGCTGTACGTTATTCGGCCCTGATCAGGCTGGCATCAGGCTCGCCTCATCTGAAGTGACGATTATTTAGTCATGCTTCACGATCTGCACCTTATCAGGCCCTCATCAGGCTCGCCTTGGCTGTACCTTAACAGGGCCTGATAGGACATCAGGCAGCCTGATCCCAATTTCTGCTCGGGACAATCAGCAGCCACGGAGTAGCGCTTCTCCTGCATTCGTTACATAAAACAGTATGCGAACTTGTACGCAAAAGCGGACTCCCGACGGCGGTTGTGAAGTGGCCGCACCCGCCTTCTCTCGCGCTACAACAGCTCTCGCCATCGGCTCCGTGCAGCCACTTCCCAACCTTCACTGAAAGTTCGCTTTTACTAAGTGGTATCGTCAATATACTATTACACACTATCATCTGATATTTTCCTTGCTCCTCGCCAAGTTCCCTTCGCTGCGAGGTTAAAGACGAAAGAAACATTAAACGAAACATGCGAATGCGTAGTTAAATTGTGACTAAATAATGAATACAAGCCCGCGCGCGAATGACAGTGCGTTTCTTGCAGATTTCAAGGCCGACCGTGTAGAGTCTCGGCCCGTGTACCGGGGTCGATCGATCGCGGTTCGCAATCAAAAAGTACGCCGAGTTAAACATTGGGTTGGACAGACGGAACGAGGAAAGCTCGGCTAGATAGAAAAAGAAACTAAACGCGGAGAGAAACATAAGAACACACACATGTGTACGCGTGCACGCGCGCACAGACACACGAGGAAGCCAGAGAGGGCTACAAGTAACGAGAATTATATAGTCTCGGGTGGAAGTAGTTTTAATATAGAATCGGAAACACGGCGAAAGTTGTAAGTGGTTATGCTCAAAGAGGTATAAGACTGACGGGAGACAGCGTGATCGTTCGGTACGCGACCCATTTACGCTGGTGTGAGCGAGGGCGCGTAGGAAAGTACAAGATTAATGGGCTGGTTTTACAAAGCGGCCCGATCTATACCTTCATGTACTGTCGTCGAGGAGAAGTATTATAGTTTGGTATATGGCACGATTTTATGTAACTGTGTCCCGACGGCTATTGGGTACGTACCGGCCCATAATAAGTTCATCGATCACATCGGTCTGCCCGGTGCAATAGACACCGCACAGGCCTGTGAATCCGAGCACTGTGATCTTACACACGAGGACAGCGCCCGCCTTATACAACGGTGACAGGAGCGTGCATATACGCGAACCGTAAAAAGTGCAAATTATCGAAACATTTATCGTTAAATATGGGGTCGCGCGGATTCTGTTTCGACAATTCGACAGCATAGCTACATTTATTTTTAAAAATATATATAGATTTTCGCCAGAAAAATCTGATATTTTTAATACATATTTCGCGTATGCATCTTTTTCTGTGCGGGAACACTGGCGTTAAAATAAGTGTAATTTGCAGTAGTCGCATACCTCGAATTGGACAAGAATCCGAACAAAAAAATCAAGTTCGTTCGAGTGTACTAAAATTGTATAAATAAGCAAATATCAACGAAGATGCACTGTGGTACGCGGACAGCTGAACCTCCTCATGCGTTTCACATTGCACACGCAGCATGGTACCGAACGTGAGTCGACGGGAGTCGAGTGGACGTCAAAAACAGTCGCGTCATGCGCGTTACCCTACATTTTCATTGCTCACGGCATTTCACCGGCAAGGTAACTTGCGCGCGCACACATAAGCGTTTTACATCTCGTACGCCCATTATCGTGCTTGGCACAGTACATTAACACTTTCCATAGTCGGGATGTTCTCGCAAAACATCTCAGAAACTCTAATCCAACATTCATTGCTTCATTAGCCCGAAGCGTAAGGCGCGAGGCTTTTACAATTTTCTCTTTTCTCGTGTCCGTCCGTCCGTCAGTTAGAGTCAGTCAGTCAATTTCTTTCCGATAAAAGCTGTGAAAGCGAGTCCTAGACGATATTCTCGCGGCTTCTCGCACGCTCCGCTCTTACGTGACGAAAGCTTGCCGTCTATCGCAATTACAGTTACGACTTCGAAGACGTGAGCAGGTAGTTGCATCCGCGTACGCGCATAAGGAACACGGGACGATCCTACGAGAGATACATCGACTATTGGGATGTTCGCTCGTTACATTATACACAGTGCCGATATTACCGAAACACATGGCGGACTCGGCGACGCGCTGGGGAACACGACTCACGAACGATCGATATAAAATATAGAACGTGGATGAAATTAATTTTCCGGGGTATTGCGCGGTACGACACGGTCGAGAGATACGCCAGCGTCCCGATGCAAAGTACTCGTAAAAAAAATTTCCTTTTTCATTTATTAATATTTTTTGCTTGATTAAAAAATTTAATTATTACATTTTTTATTACGTTTCTTTTCCTTCCTCGTAGACGAAGCTTTTTTTCATGAAAACCAAATTTCAACGTGTGCACGTGCGCGAGTGCGTGTGCGTGTGCGTGTGCGTGTGCGTGTGCGTGTTCGTGTGTGTGTGCGTGTGCGTGTCACCCGACGAACTAACACCGAAAAATTGAAACTGATAACTTGAGAACAGCTTGAGCTCTCCAGCTAAAATTTCTGATGTAGGGTAAATGTAGAGTAAAGGGGCGAAGCCTCAATGTTTGGTTACATTTTTTGCAAAACCCATTCAGCACTTTTTAACTTTGCTAAACAATAAGTCTGTGCGCACGCTGGCTCTTACAATTGTTATGTTATCGCGGGTTAAAAAGTTGTACACGAAGGTACTATTATCGAAAACGTTGATTGAATGCTTTCGAACAAAAAATAAATAAAAATAAAGAACATCGAAATTTTTTTCAGCGTGAAGAATTCAGACCAATTTTTTTTTTAACCATTGAGACCAATTTCAGTACATTTTTTGAAAAATTGCGATTGTTAATTTTTTCGAGAAAAAGATAATAACATTTTTTAGCGAATCCTGTATGGATTGTTTTTTATTTTCTCCAAGATTGCCTGGAGTATGTTTTGCGAAACATGCTACTGCATCGAGAACGTCACGAGGCGCAGGATGCTCGTCCTTCTTGCGACGAGGCGGGGGTCGTTGCACCCTCGGTCAAGAAAGGATGCAAGGTGTCCGGCCGAACGGAGCTACGGAGGAAGACGCTCTCCTTTGCTTCTCATCAGACCTTCTCGCTCTCGATCTCGGAAGGGATCGGACTTAGCTGAACAGGTATAGAGATAAATAGACTGTAGAAGCGGCGAGTCTCCGCTACCCGGAGGAATTTTCTTCCTGCATTATCCGAACGGCTGGCAAGATTGCGTGCTCGGATAAATCGGTTTCTCCTTACATTTTGTTTCATTCCAATATTTTTAAGCGCGCGCGCTTGGAGATTAGGTTCATATATATATATATATATATATTAAAAATATATATTTTTAAAAAATGAACAATCGAAATATATCGAAAAAGTTAAAAAATTGAGTTCAATGGCAATTTTTGCCGGTCGGTAGAATGGAAAAGGAAAATCATCTTATGAGAGACTGCTGTGTGTGAATACAGACTGATAAAAAAATACGGTTCAATCAATTACGATTCGGGCAGGGACGTTCAACTAAATATTTTGTTGGAACGATTAAAAAATTAGTTAGTTCGACAATTTGTTGGGTGATTTCACCAAAATATTTTTGAGTCACTAAAATATTTTTGATAATCAAAATATTTTGTTCGACCAGCTAAATATTTATTAGAACAGCCCTGCCCGGATCTTAGTAGATTCAACTGTACTTTTTTATCAGTGCATTTATCCATGTCTGAATGTGATGTGTTTAGGTAAAGTAGAGAACGTGTATATTGAGAGCCTGTCCGTCTCGCAAGAAAAGTAGTAATTGATCTACCTTTTTAAATTCCTACCGGCAAACCCAAGAACGCGTTTGAATACCCATACATTTTCATAGGAAAAAATGAAACCGTGGAAAAACAAATTATGCATGACTGTGCAGGGACTTCGCGGATGCAGCCAACAGTCAACGGACTCTCCTTACTGTGACCAGTCATCGAGTTGAAGGTACCACACAGTTATAGGTACCATACACAGTCCGGTCGCGCATGATAGGGCGACAATGACACGCATATGTTGTACGAGTGTTTACCCATTTCCCAGAGTCATGCAGGGTAGATGAACTGGGCGCTGTACCAGCTGTGCACGTTTTGCATTGTCATTCAAGAAGCTTTATTTTCATGAGAAAAAAAAGCTTTTTTTGAGGCGATGATGGAAAAATTATATTTATGAAAAACGTCTGAGTGGATCGATGTGTACCATGCTCAACTACTATGAATCCTTTTTATATTCATTTTGTAAGTGCTATTAAGTTACTACTGCATAATCCACCTGAGCTTTTTTACATGGCCAAAATATCGGCGGTAAATGGATTCCCACACCAACTTCTCATTTTTTTCTTACACCTCACAAAATTAACAAAACCAGGCCGGAATAAAAAAATTTTAAACCCTGTCTGTAGTAAGAATTAAGGTAGTACATGCGGACAGTTCGACGTCGCGTGAGTTCTTCTCGATGGCATAAAAATCGGAGAAAATCAAGCATATGGAAGGTGCTGAAAACATTGATTTTACATAATGATAATTCCAAAATGTTATTAACAAAAATGAATGAAAAAATAATTGTTCAACAAATCCCCCGGCAACTTTTAATCTTAACTTTTTGTTCATATAAAAATAATTTGTTCATCTTTTTGAATACGTATGAATTTTTTCAGAACTTTGTGGAATTTTTGAAAATTGCGTTTTTTTATTAACCAAAAACGCGATTTTCAAAAATTACCGGAGACGCTAAAAAAATTCATACTCATTCAGAAAAATTAACAAATCGTTTTTATAAAAAAAAAATTAGGTTGCCAGGTGATTTGTTGGGAATTTTTTTTTCATTAATTTGTTAATAACATTTTGGAAATATTATGATGCAAAATCAATCTTTACAGTACCTTCCATATGGTTGATGTTTTTCAGTCGCTTTTCTCTGAACTCACATGGGGTCAGCCTGTCCGCAAGTGCTACTAAAATGCGATTCGGGTAATTATCGTTTCGTTTATGAAATTATTACGGTACCGAAAATTTGGTGGCGTAATAATTTAAAAACTGTATTGCTTTTCGATACAAGTGTTTCTTGAAAGCCGTTACACTCCAGCTACGATTCCTTTCAAACGGGTCGAATAGAACTGGTGTATATAGTCCATATATTCGCAGTTTGCAGACACATCATATACACGATTAGGATCGGTGCCCGATCGAGGTCGTCGAGGTCTGGCTGAGAGTACGCGATAGATATGTAGGGAAAGAGGAGCGTGCGGTGAGTGAACGGTGGAGGTGAATACACTTACTACGCGGCCGTTATTGTCGTAGTGGTGCGCTCGTTGGTTGTTCCCGATGCAGAAGAGTGAAATGCGAGTTCGGAGTGAAAAGGAAAGTACATCGGCCACCGGCACACGCACACACACACGCGCGCCTGAACGGAGACGGGAGAAATGGAACACGTTGAACTCTCGAGAATGCCTCTCAAAGGTTCAATGCGCGGCGGTGTCGGCACAGTAATCGAGATATGCTGCGAGTTTTTTTGCTTCACATCAACTTTTTTTTTATTTATTCGCCACGTCTCTCACAGCCGCGTCGGCATCCGCAGTTACGATAAAGTTGATGGAGATCGCAAGGTGAGAAAAAACCATTTTACAAAATAGTTAAGAGTCTTTATATGAAACCGACACAAATTTTGTTATTTTGTTTGTTAAATAATTATAATTATTTCTTCATGTTTTCTCAGAAAGATTCCTTTTATCAAAGGTTCAATGCGCGACGGTGTCGGCACAGTAATCGAGAAATGCTGCGAGTTTTTTTGCTTCACATCAACTTTTTTTTTATTCGCCACGTCTCTCGCAGTCGCGTCGGCATCTGCAGTTACGGTAAAGTTGATGGAGATCGCAAGGTGAGAAAAAACCATTTTACAACTAGTTAAGAGTATTTATATGAAACCGACACAAATTTTATTTCTTTGTTAAATAATTATTATAATTTTTTTTCATGCTTTCTTAGAAAAATTTCATGTTCGGTAATGATTAATCATGCAATTCTTTTTAACGAAATTTAACGAAATGGGAGAGTAAATTGAATTGTTAATTTTTTTTCTCCTATTTATCTCGAAGGAAGTGTTACTCTCGTGAATCTCGGACGTTCACCAAACGAGCACGTTGTTCCCGCAACAGTTTTCTACCACTGATGCCGGTGGTGCTCGGGATGACGAGGGACGACCATGCGACCGCGTCCAAGAATAGCGAGAGCTCGGGGACCGCGTCATCGACTCGCGCTTTCGAAATAGCGTATTAGAACTATTTTGTCGCCGCATGCCACAGCGAAGCGTGCATGTCGGGGACAATGCGGCAGACAACTTGGTCGGCGACGACATAATCACGCTTCGATCTTCCGTACGAACAGATTTTTTTTGTCGTTTTAGTCCGCACCAAATTCTTTAATTTTTACTCCAGACAAGATATTGACAAAATATATATATATAATCCTGGCCAGATAAAGAAAAAATTAGTGGAGCGTTTAGAGTCAAAGGCAAAGTAGTCTCTCGAAGCCAATTATTGAAATTTTGCACATGTGTAAACTACATTAGAGAACAAAAACGCTTTATTTCCATGCTCAATCCTCATTAGCTTCCGCGTTGTTGACACACCCATCGCACGTGCAATAAAAACATGATACTTATCATTTAATTACTAAATGTGCTCAACTCCGATTTCTGCTTGACCCCCACACATTTTTACCCTTACCATGTGAAATTACATATTTCTTTCATTTAAGTAAGTATTTACATAATTTAAGTAAATATTTATTTAAATCAAATAAATATTTTACTTAAACCAAATAAATGGTGGCCGACAAATAATGTTTTTTCTGGGTGTGTAATTTCAGTTCACTACCTACGGGTCGCCGGCGTCTGAGGTCGAGCCCGTCGATAACTAAAACACCAGTCGTACGGTGAATGACTATGCGCCTCGCTCGATCGGCTTACTCGCGACCGAACGCAGACGTCGAGTCTGGCGTGACGCGGAGGCGATTATCAGCGAACGGTGCACATCGCGAAATGACAAAAATTCTCGTACGAACTAACGAGCCGGTGCATTCGCGTTACCCACGTGCATCTCTATGCGCCGCGCGCTGATTGCCGAGCTCTCGCCGTCTCGGGCATCGAGTTTTGCCGCTTTATTTCCTCCGTCGGTGTGTCATTAATTTTATTATCCATACAGCTATACCGTACAATGCCTCGGTGGAGATTCATCGAGTGCCGCGTTCGGGACCGAGACAGGGGGCACGACTGGCAGCGTCCCGATTCCTCGGTGTGATGTAACGTTATAAATCTCGAGACACTGCAAGGACGCGAAAAACGCTCCGAGCCGCCTCTGGCTGCGGGTTTAATATGCGTGTGTGTGTATGTGTACACGTAACGAAAAGTGTCGATGGCGGCTGCGGTAAAATGAAGACGGCACCTGACGGCTCCGACGTCGACGACGGGACAGACGAGGCGAGACGGGAGGAGGTCGGTAAGGAAGAGTCCTTGCGAGACCAAACTCGGGATGAAGCACGCTGTAATATAATTCATATATACATGTATATAAGCCTCGCGTTAGATATAGTTGGCTTCCCTCTTCTTCCCGAGTTGTTACAAGATGATTCAGCGCAGCGCACTACAAGTCATGTATTCTGGTCGCGAGACCGACTTTTCGCTTCGCATTATTCTTTGTTCGCGGCCGCGATGCTCCGATCTTATGGCGTATTGAACCGTTTGGTAAAAATTACACAATCAAAATACGGGACGAGTGTTACTTCTTTTCATCTTTTCTTCAATCGGCAGAAGGTTGGCGTGTTCGAAAATTGAGAAATCGGGATTGAAGGCGAAATTCTAAAACATGGTCGTCGTTTTTTCCCTGAGAAAAATTCCCTAACTTTTGACTGACCAATTAAAAATGTTCCCTGACCAATCTTCTAACGACTTCTATTTTTTTGAATTAATGCAAATGAAAATGCTTAATTAGTGTAGTAATGTTAAATACTTTTTCTCAAAATGTTCATTTTTGTAGGCTCCCTTTTATGTACTTCTTATTTATTTATACAAGATTCGACGACAATTTGCTTTTTCCCGGACCAATTTTGAAATTGCCTGACTTTTCCCTGATTCCCTGACCAAGACTTTTTTTCCGTGACTTTTCCCGGTTTTCCCAGACCGCAGCGACCATGTAAAATGCTGATCTGTGGGGGGATTCAATTTCGGGATCAAAAAAATTTTATTGATCGATCTCCGTATAGTTATGTTCGCCTCTTTGCTATACCGGGTTGCTCGTAATTGTTTTGTTGACACTGAATCGAAGTGAAAAAAAACATAGCTTGGGAAAAAGAGAAAATAATTTTCCTTATTTTAGAATTAATTTGTTTTTATTATTAAACCGTAGTGAACGCGAAACGTGCCTTTAACTTACGGGTGTTACACGCCATCGAACTTATTCATTGTTGTTTTTGAATGTTCGAAAACTGAGCAATCTAATAGCGATAATTCCAAAATACTCATCTGTACGGAGATTCAATCTCGGGATCCAAAAAATTATATTAATCGATCTCCGTGATTGTACTTGCGTGTTGCTAATGCGCCGAAGTAAGAGCACAGATTGAGAAAAAGAGGAAAAGAGGAAAAGAGAAAATACAATTTTTAATTTCTAAATTAGCTGGGTAAAAAATAAAAAATAACAGGAATGAACAGAGGAGGTAGGTTAACGAACGGGCGTAATACGTCATCGAGCATCGATCGAGAGCCTCATTCGACAATCTTGTTGCTAGCCGGCCGATGAGGGAGCGAATTTACTCGGATAGACGCAGAGGAGTGAGGAAAGTGTGCGTAGAGCGATTCTGCAGTGTCTCGCGTGTACGCCTGGTGTTAACGTCCGTTGCGATGAACGATCGCAACGTCACGTCGTTACGTCGTCGCCTCGCGATTACGCGACGACAGAGACGACAACTACAACGAACAACGAAGATAAGCCCGCAGCACTGGCAGTTACGGACGTGTCGGGAACCCGACGTTCGCTCGATCGTTCTTTCCCGACGACCATCCGGCGCCATCCGATACGTCTCTTAATACCATTCGCATCCTTTCGCATAATACCCCCCTCCCCCCCCCCCCCCTCTCGCCCCCGGCGGGCTGTTGCTCACTGTACCTTGCTTGATGATAAATAATAACCCACGCTGTTTTATGCTCGTTTTATCTGATAGTAGTACCTATGCACATGGAGAAAAATCATTGCCATTGGTAAAACTTATCGCGTGACTAAAATCAGGAGGACGTATTTTCTGTGTACGAGCATGGAAAGTAAGCCTTTCTGATTTTCGTCACGCGATATGGTACGAGACGAATGAAGGTTATGTGAAATACAACGGTCGGTAAATAAAAGACCTGCAAAGATTGCCGTTTTTTAGAGCACAGTTAGCTGAGGGAAAAGGAAATAGTCTTTCTTCGGGGAATCGGTAGATGAAGGAAAAGACTAGTTTTGTTTATCCTCGGTTGAGCCGGGTCCGTCCATTAACAAAAATGTTGCTTCCTCATAAAGGCAGCTATGTTTGAGTGAACATTCTTTTTTTCGAGATTTTAATGTCAGCGTATTAGAAACGTCAAGATGTGTGAATTTTAGCTGGCGTATGTGTGTGTGGTGCGGGTTGAAATTTTGTACTCTTCCTTCGATGTAATTTCCATGAAGACTGGGGCCCGGTTCGAGATTTTACGCGGTTTCGAAATTTTTGAAAAATGTCTTTGGTAGCTGTAACTTGCGTAAGTTTTGAACTGTCGTCCTAAAACTGCAAACGAATATAATATTTTTATCAAAGACCCTCGGTATTGAATTTAGCCGAAATCTACCGCAGATATCAGATTTTATGGAATTTTGATTTTTTTTTTAATTCCTAAAAACTGTCTATTTTGGGTAAACATGGAGGTATCGAACTTAGATGTCGCACGCGAATGGAGTAACACTGTACAATGTTTCCTATAAAATTTGGCAAAAATTGTTCCAGCCGTTTACATTCTATGGAATTTTGAGAATTTTGAATCTTTTGTTTACGCCTGACACGAGTTTCCGAATCAAATATCGTGTAAAGAGTAAAATGAATTATAGTTTTGTAATCAGTGCTGAAGGATTTCAGTTTGCGATTTCGTATAATAAATTCTGGTGTAAATGTTGACGGTTTTTATTTGATAAGATGTAGAAATTTTGTTGTGTCATGGAAAAGATGCAAAGTAATTTGTACATGGTTTTTCTATACTTTTTTTTTATAGGCGCAATTAAAAAAAAAAAAAATCACTTTCGTTTTCTATTAGTAAGAAAATATCTGAAATAAGGTCCTTCAATTTAACGAGTGACGGCTAAAGATTTGATACTCGAGGAAGGTGACATCGCCGTTATGAATATACAAACTGGAGGTATTTTTGTAATATTTCTCGAATATTCACCGACAGCAATCGCCGAGGCAACACTAACAACAGCTCTGGGAAATTATAGATTCGATGTTTGTTAGGCGAAGACGGAACTAAGAAGAAACTGAAAAGGTAGAAAAAAAAACCTCGAGACACGACCTCATGATTCATCGAGAATCGCAAAGTCTCGGGTGTGTAAAGCGCTCTCTGCATCCAACACAATCTTCGCGGAACCGCGAAGGCTTATAAGATTTTCCGTGTTAACGTGCGTTTCAATAGAAACTCATTGTTTTATGATTCCTTGTGTGCTCTCGACTGACACTGTTATTCATGCTAATACGGATGATCGTCGGGTTAGGCTTTACTTCAGCATAACAGGTTATATAGCCACTCACCTACAACCGTAATTTCGTTATTACGTAAGTGCGATATCGCGACCATAATCAGCCGTTCGGGCCAGCCACGTCGAGACCGATGGTCAGTATAGAGAGCCGAAGAAAAAAAGCGAAGATTGATTGAAATTAAAGACTGGAACTTTACAAATAAGACACACAAGACTACGAGAGATCACAGAGAGCGTAGGGTAGAAAAAGAGAAGAAAGCGACGTAAAGAAAAAAGAATTACAGTTCACGGAACAGAAAAGTGGCGGCGAACTGTAGGTATAATCAGATAGGATAATTATCTTCATCTGTATATATGTATATGCACCCGGTGAGGGAAAATGAGAGAGGGCGAGGGTTAACAAGAGGGGGAAACCCCAAAGGCGCGGCCGCTTCGCTTCAACACGTCGCTCGCTATCTTCTGTGCCCTCTTTAGCTTTACATACAGGAAAAGCTTTGACCTTGGAAAGGTGAATCCTTCCAAGCTTCTCCGCGGCCTGAACGCAGACTCGTTCTCCGAAGCTACATTTACACGAAAGAAAATGAGGCGTTACGACGTACATTTATCGACTGTACTCAAAGTTAGAAGGGCATATATAGGATAGTGTAACACGGGGATTAAGCCGTTGCGACTTTGACGGTCGGTATTCGTATATCGACGGAGTGTATATGCTGTATGTAGAGCGTATCTTCCAGAATGTTCTATCGAGCGTTCGAATCGTTAACAACGATGTATATCCTCCGACGCGATGTATAAGCCGCACGTATACAAACGTGAACCACACTTGCGAAATAAAAAATCGGCTTAAAGTAGACTCGAAGCGCTAAACTAGTGAAAAATTGGCGCCCTTTTACATCTGAAATAATAAATTTGAAGTTGTGCCGGTGATATGGACTTTGACCTTTTTTCGGTTAATTCTGAATCAGGCGTGATTTAAAAACCGCCACGAAGTTGGTCGCCATTTAGGTTGATTCCCCGTTCGCCTTGAAGCGTCCGGCGCGCCACCCGTGGTGGCGTCAGTCAACTACTGGCTAGTAAAAAGGCGGACCGGCTGGTCAGCTACAAAAAGGAACACAACCGACGCATTCGTATTTGGTGTACGCGATTGATCACGGTGTCGATGTTCACACTTACATTACAACTCATCACAATTGATTCAACAATTTATTTCACGGCCACCGTTTATTTGGTCTAAGTAAAAGATTTATTTCATTTCAGTAACTATTTACTTAATTTAAATAAATGTTTATTTAAAACAAATACATATTTAACTAAAACCATATAAACGGTGGCATTCAAATAATTTTTTTTTTGTGTAGTTCTACTGGGTGCATTCTTAATCGCATAAGCTTATCCGAACCAGCGAGACTGTGGACCATATTTTCGACTATCCCGCCTAAAGTCGAAGCAAACAAAAATTCTACACAAAACTCTCGGAAAGCTCGACGTCATCAATGATCCATACGATTCACAGGATTTCACTAAATCCCTCCCAACATGGAAGGGCAGTTTTGTAACCGTAATCTCAGTTTTCCATGCTTCTCCTCGCCCATCAAAGACAACGGAAATGTTTGTTCATGCAATGGCCACACTCGGACAACGACGTAAACGCAGAAAACCTAGAACCTGATGTGCCCCATGAGCAGCTAATTGATCAGAAAGCAGAAACAACAAGTGCACGGAAATTGCGCACTCAATTGTTCGTGCATGATGCAAAGAGCAGACAGGCACGTAAAATACAAGATAAATGCGAAAGATCACATTGCCGATGGAATGTGCCGAGCACGTGCGAAACTCTGTGGAACCGAGTGCTGCATCAGGTTCTTCGCGAACACCGCCTTCCGAATGCGCACGAATGGATTTTATAGCATTCCCGGAATCCGGGTTGAGACGGGCGGTTTCCACTGATGCGAACAAGTTACCGGCGGTAATACCCTTCGTCCTCGCCATCGTCGTCGTCTGCTCGTTATAAACTCGCGCTAAAGTGCATTGAAGCTCATTCCGAACGAAAGCATATATATATATATATA
>JAPYZD010005608.1:0-18676 GCA_030522725.1 Ichneumoninae sp. B BG-2022a | reverse complement strand
TAACAAATTCATCAAAAAATTAATTGGTTAACAAATTACCCGGCAACAAAACTTTTTTTTATGAAAATGATTCGTTTATTTTTCTGAATACGTATGAATCTTTTCAGATTTTTAAGTAATCGTTGATTTTTTATTTTTTTTATACAACAGAAATCAACGATTACTTAAAAATCTGAAAAAATTCATACGTATTCAGAAAAACAAACGAATAATTTTCATTTAAAAAAATGTTGTTGCCGGGTAATTTGTTAACCAATAAATTTTTTGATGAATTTGTTAATAACATTTTGCAATTATTATTGTGCAAAATAAATCTTCTCGGTACCTTTAGTATACATAATTTTTTTCAGATTTTTACACCATCAAGAAGTACTTGCATTTTTCTCTTATTGTTGTCGAACTTATGCGAAGTCAGCGCGAAGCGAGACTCCCTCCTTAAGGTAGTCCTTGCGAATATTGTTTACTTCGCATAGGGTTCAAATAAATGAGAGGAAATCGCAAAGACTTCTCCCTGGTATAAAAATCTGAAAAAAGTCAAGCATACTAAAGGTACTGAAAATATTAATTTTGCACAATAATAATTCTAAAATGTTATTAACAAATTTATGAAAAATAAAATTGTTCAACAAATTTTCCGGAAATCTAACTTTTATTTTATGAAAATGATTCCTTCAATTTCTCTCAACACGTATGCAATTTTTCAGATTTTTTAATTCACTTTGAATTTTGTGACTTTCTACACATTTTCGCCAAATTAAAAAAAATCCAAAGTGAATTTGAAAATCTGAAAAAAATTCATACGTATTCAGAAAAGTGTATGAAGCATTTTCAAAAAAAAGTCAGGTTTCCAGGAGATTTCTTGAACTATTTTATTTTACATCAATTTGTTAATAACTTTTTTGAATGATTATTGATTATTATGCAAAATGAATCTTTTCAGCACCTTAAATATGCTTGATTTTTTCAGATTTTTATACCATCCAGAAGTGTTTGCAATTCCCTCTCATTTCTTTGAAATTATGTGAAGTGAACACTATTCACAAGGACTACCTTAATCGACCATGGTACGAACAAATAATGTGACCCATTTTTTTAATGTTTTAGGAAGAATTGCAATATCAAAAGTGGACGAAGATGAATGATTTTTGCGATCGAGTGTGGAAGTTTTCGGCGATTAACGATCTCACCGATCTGCTAAACAAGTACTTGGACATGCCGAAGCGCAATCATCGTAAATCTGTGGAGATCGTCGATGAACGACATCCGGAAGTGGTGAAATTGAGGAGTGACGTCGATAAGCTGAAAATACAGCTCGCTGAAAAAAAAGCTCACAGCCTCGGTCTCGAGGAGAACTTGTTGCAGGCGAAGCTTCAGCTGAATATAGCCGAATCGTATCGCGAGATGGATCCGAAGATTATTCAGTATTGTTCATATTTTTTATTTGATTTTTTTTAAATTTACGGTTTTCATCTTCACAATTTTCTCCACCGCGAATTTACCTGTTTCGTGTGGATTTTTATTTATATACTTGTTTTTTTTGCAGCTTGTTGAAAGAAATAGATAAGTATCGGGACGAAGTTTCGGCGTTGGAGATTCAGATTCAGGTGATAGAGGAAGTAAAGTCCGGAGAATGGTCGCGGCTTTTCCTGACCCCTCTCCCTGTGACCGATAATGACGATTTCGTGACGGCGGCGGAGCTGATCGCCCGAGAAGAGAATAAAACAGCAGAATCAAGAATCAAGAAGCCAAAGTTCTCGGTGAAGAGGGAGAGTGCAATTTCCCGAAAACTGGCGGACATAGGTTGGGCAATTCGCCGCGACTGATAAGAAGCTTTTTTTTTAATCATCGTTATCAATCATCTTCGGAAGATTTCACGTCGAGATAAAGACTTTTTTACTACAGGATAATCTTCAGTTTCGCGGTAATAAAACAATTATTTTAAGCACAGGAGCTTTCTAGACAAAGTCGCGGATGACGCAAATTATTTTTTTTTTAATTAATATTTCTTCTCGGCAGCAACACCGATTGCTCCGATAACAAAATAAACGTGTACTATCAAACGCCTTACTATTCTTGTATCTATATTTAAAAAATTGTCATGCAACCCTTACAAGATTTTTTTCGTCGCGCACCGTCGCTACCGCTGCTGTTGCTGTTGCTGCTCAAATCGGTCGCATTTGGAGAAATGACTGTCCGAAGAGGAGTTACAAGAATCACTAGAGCTGCTGCTGGATAAAACCGAGCCACTGAAACTCCATTCCACCTTCTTTTTCTTTCGTAATTTTTTTAAATAAAAAATAGTTTTAAAAATGACCAACTTATACCTCAGTGAATTAATAGTACTTTAGTCCGCTTTTACGCACTAGTATCGCGAAGTACTATTACGGCACGATGATCCCGTTTCACGATAATAAAACAATTATTTTAACCACAGGAGCTTTGTAGGCGAAATCGCGATTGATGCGGAATTATTAAAAAAAAATTCATATTTATTTTCCGATAAAAAATAAGCGTATACTATGAAACGCCTTCTTATTATTGCGTTTATATTTTTTTAAATGTCTTTCTCAACCCTTATGAGATTTTTTCGTTGCTGCTACAGCTCGAAGCGCTCTGGAGGAATAATTGTCCGAAGAGGACTTGGAAGAATCGCTGAAGCTGCATCTATCGCTGCTGGATGAACAGGAACTTAATTCCACCTTTTTTTCTTGCCTTAATTTTATTTTAGAGAAGCTCAAGACGAGAATAAAGCAGCAATCAAGAGGTGCAAATTTTAGGAGAAGGAAAGTTCCATTTCGTCAAAATTGACGGACAAAGGTTGTGCAGGTCGGGACGATTGATAACAAGTTTGTCTTTTGTTCATCGGCACAAAAGATCGTTATCAACAATCTGTAGAGTTTCGCGTCGAAGGTGAGTAAAAGAATTCTAATCAGTTTCGTTTTTTTAGTACATTTGTATATTTAGAAATATTTATACAGTAATATTTATCTTTTGTTGTTGTGTTGTTGTTTCAATATACACTGAGTTACATTAATATTACATATCGTTAAATTATACACACAACTTTGCGCCCGACAGGCTACTCAACGGGGTTCTCATGATTTATAGGAATCGTTTCGCGATTTATTTTATCGTCTGTTCAAACTTTCTGATGGAATAAATTTTTCTCCGGTGATTCGCACCGTTGCTCATTGAATGTGAGGACAATCATTTTAATTTTTTTATTTTTATTTCTTCTTTTAATCTCTATATCAAAAAGACGAACAATGTACGAGAGCGGCAAACGAGGGGACAAGGAGGGATTCGGGAGGAGGCATCGCTCTATCTCTAAACGGTCTGTGAAACGGTTTACACAATACGAATACGACTAATGGCACTCTGAACTTATCTTCGACAATCGATGCCGCAATATAAGTAACACTTTTTTGTCTTCGATTCTTTCGCTACAGAATTAATAATCTACGAGTACATATTTGTTGTTGTTGTTTCTTTTTTTTTTTTTGCCGAGTTTTAAAACCGAAAAAGTGGTACGAGTAAGCGTTTGTCGAGCGGGATAAATATCAATCACTACGATAATCGGCAACAATTGTTCTCGACCCATCGTCGTCATATAAAAAATACTTTTTTTTATTATTTTTTTTTTACACGAGACGTTTATAGAATCGTGATAGAAAACAGCAACTGAATCTAGTGGAGGAAGAATGAAGGTAGGGATCCCGATTTTTAAATAAAATACATAATAATTTTACACGGAGTTTCGATTGCAGGTAGAGCTGAACAATAAAGGGATGAAGTCGCTAAAAGGGCTGTGTGTGTGTGAGAGAATGTGTGTGTGTGTGTGTGTGTGTGTGTGTGCGTGTGTGCGTGCGCGCGCGCGCGTGTGTGTGTGTGTGTGTGTGTGTGTGTGTGTGTGTGTGTGTGTGTGTGTGTGTGTGTGTGTGTGTTCGTGTGTGCGTGCACGCACATGTAAATGTGTGTGTGTTTGTATCGAATAACTCATTTTTTACTGTGCGTAACTTGGAAGAATATTCACACTGTTTATCGTGGAGCGGCACGACCATAATAATTAAACTTTTTTAAACTTTCCTTTTTTTTTTGGAGATCTATCGTTTTTCACTTCATTTGCACATTTCGATTGCACCTTGTGAATCTGCGTCGCGAGAGAGTCGAATAATAACTCGATATAATATTATCTCGCACTGCGGGATCAGTTAAAGTACTTGGACTAATTATCATACGTGGAAACTAATGGGGTATTATATTATATAGATTAAAAATAAAAGGAAGAGTTGTGCGTGTACATATCTCCTTGCGATCTGTGCGAAGCGCGTCCAAGATATAGTCTCGCGGATGCGACCTTGCCGGCTCGCGCTGTCTCTCATCTCCGTTAATACATCGATTGTAAAATTTACATAAAAAAAACAATGCTCTCCCTTAGTCCGCAAGAAAATTTGCTTACCAACTAGAAATTACGTATATTACAAAAAAAAAAAAAAAAAAAAAAAAAATGAAAACACTTGTCTCTCTCACTTTTCCGCGGTGTCGTACGAAGTTAAAGAAAAATGCAAGGAGCAATCGTCGGGGGAAGATACACGTAGATTATATATTGTTTTTTTCCTCATTTTCTTTTCTTTTTTTTTTTCTTTGTCGTTTTAACTTTTGAAGATAAGGCTCCGTTTATGTAACAATTACATACATATAGCGTTCCAACGATTTGAAAATGCAGGTACATATAGAAAAATGGCTTGCGTTTATGTATAACAAAATATTTCGTCTCGAAGCTAGTTTAACGGTATTTTAATAAGCTACGTTTAACGTTGGAAATAGCGTGAAAATTCTCACAGCATTGTCTGGACCGAGTGGTTTATACTTTGCGCCGCCGGAGATGTTTCTTTATCTTTTTTACTTTTTTTCAATTTACAGCCCGCTTCGGAGGTAAAAAACGCTGTCGGAACGAGCGATACAAAATTTCCGTCAGTCACGTGCCGTTTCGCCGACAATCCCTCGTATTCTCATTAATAACCATCGTAATTCAACGATAATATCACAAAACTGTAAACGCACGCGTCGGGCGCGCCCGTAATTAAGCGAATTTTCGTCGGCGGTGTCTCGACCGTTACTTATATTCCCCTGACTTATTAATAATCCGACGGCCAAAGTGGTCACTCCTTCGCCCTCTCACCTACTTTTTTTTGTTTTAACGCGGAAGAGCACACTCGCTTCCCTCATACACATGTATATACATATATAATAAAAATCAGCGGAACTATTTGTTTAGCAGACGTGGTGGAAGGTCGTGAACGAGTTAGCCCAAAGCCTGTTCGTAATTGGGTTACATACGTGTCCGACAAGAGAACGAGTATAATTTAGTCAGACATTCTAAAAAAACTCGTGGAGTCCCGCTTCTCACTTTTTTTTTTTCAACGTCATTAATCCAATTATGCAAAACAACAAGTGTGACCGTTGAAAAAAAAAAATTGTAGAAGTGTATTTCTTTTTTTTCTTGACTCAAGCTTTTTCTCGTGGCGGAGGAAGATATGACGATAAACTTTAGATGGTAAAATGGAATTGCCTTTTGCAATCGATATCGCTATCTGAATGGCTCGAACAGAGTTAGTCAATTCGACACACATATATATATCAAATATATACATACATATATTCGATATACATACATATAATTATATTTTATTTATGTACGCCAATGTATATAGTTATGCGTTGCGTTTAACGCAGCATGTGCACATAGAATTGGTGAGAAAATATTTTCACATTGACACACGATTGGCACCTTTCCTTATCCTCCTGTATGATTTTCTTAGTTTTTTTTTTAATGGGGGTCGAGAATGATGCGTTCGTCCCTTCGATATACATTCCCAATCGCACGCTTCAGTTTTACGCACAAAACACACACACACACAGAGACACACAGAGACACACAGTGACGCACGCACAGTTTAGTCTTTCGCGATGAACGTACAAGGAGGATCATGATAATGCAGGCAGAATTGACGAGAACTGATCTTACATCCGAACGCTTCTATTGTCTTGAAATATAACGCGTCATTCAGCGATAAAGATCGTCGCGTACTTACAGATCGTTCGATCGATCCGTTCCGTAGTTTTTTTTTTCTCCCATGTGTTTTTTTTCCACAGATATACAAGTGCGCCAACGATTCCGCGGAAGAATCTTTCCGCATAGATAACTTTTAGTTTTTTTTTTTTCCTCCTCACCTCAATCTATATACTTCAAGAGCATTTGCAGTATCGCGTCTATCGTTTACCGATATGCCAGGTATATTAATAATGATAATAATAATAATAATAATAACAATATGTAATAATAATCCAACAAACGCATCGACGTGCGAGAGAGCCCCTCGAAAATAATGCAATTTTTTTTGTCTTGTCCCCCCCCCCCCTCCCACCCGCGTCGCTCATCGACGCGAGCGACGAAGGTAACGAAAGAAATTTCGTATTATCGAATAAAAAGACGGAATTTTAACGCGCGTACTGCTCTCAGCCCCCGTCTAATTGCGTTACATGGCCCGATAGGGACCTTGCATCTTGAGAAACTGTATAACGAGCGACGGACCGCCGGAAACGATTTCGGCGGGTATCTGCGAAAGCGGACAATTCTCGATCGACATAATACTGAGATTCGTGCAAAGCGCGAGCTCGAAAGGTAAATTGTGAAGATTGGCGTTGTCGTTTATGTACAGAGAGTCGAGATTCTCAAGCGTACCGATTTCCTCCGGCAGATAATTGAGATTGTTCTCACCGACGCTGAGATGAGTGAGATTAACCAAATGGCCGATGGCCCGGGGCAGCGAGGTAACCTGATTCGACTGTAGTATCAATTTTTGCAAATCCCGGAGAAACCCGATCTCGTTCGGCAGCGACTCGATCTTGTTTTCCTCGAGATCGAGAACCCTAAGTTTCCTTAGATTCGATATACTGGCAGGAATGCGTTTCAACAGGTTGTTCGACAATATCAGAATCTCGAGGCTCTGGAGGCACTGCACGTCGTCGGGAATCTTTGTCAGCTGATTGGTGCCAAGATTGAGCTCCACCATGTTGGACCAAGTGCCGATGTCGAGCGGCAGGGCGGTCAACTGATTCTCCTTCATGTTGAGCTTCGTAAGATTCTTTGCCCTCGAGAATATACCGTACGGTATCTTGTCTATCTGATTGTGTTCCAAATTTATCGAGTAAACGTTCGTGAATTGGGACGGACCGCCGGACGGATAGGCGGCGAAGGAGTTTCTCGATAGAGTTATAGTCGTAAGATCGGAGAGGCTCGAGAGGAGACCTTCGGGCAACTGCGAAACCTGATTGCCCTCTACGCTGAATTCATCCATGAGTCTGCAATTCGCTAGAGACTTGGGAATAGCGGAGAGACGATTGTACCTCAGTCCTAGCCTGGTCACGGCGACCAAATTTCCAATGGTCTCGGGTATGTCGAGTAGCTCGTTGTGCTGGAGATCGAGAGTCGAGAGTTGAACGCAGTTGCCTATCTCCTCCGGCAGGTGTTCGAGGTGATTGTGCGAAACGTCAAACGTTATGAGATTTACGAGTCTGCCTATGCCCGCCGGAAGCCCTCTTATTTTGTTTTCCCTGAGGCTCAGCATAGTCAGATTAGTCAAATTTCGGATATTCTCGCTGACATATCTGACGCGATTGAAGCGCAGGAAGAGGGTCGTCAGCGACGTTAGTTTGTAGACTACGTCGGGTATCTCGTTCAGTTTGTTGTGCCTTAAATCGAGAACCTTGAGGTGTCTGAGATTCTCGAGTGTGTCAGGAAGACTCGTTAGCGAATTCTCGCTGAGCGCCAAGGTCTTAAGATTCGTTAAACATCCGATTTCGGGCGGCAGAGTCGAGAGTTTGTTGCCGTAAAGGTAAAACTCCTCGAGCAGCGACAGATCGCGAACTGTGCTCGGAAGATTGGTTATGCTCGATTTGCTGAGATCCAATCGCGTAACGCAATCGTCCCTGCATCTTATGAATTCCTTGGCAACGTCCAGATCGGCCTGTATGGGCTTCGACTTTTTGGCCGTTGGCTTCGGCTTGTTGGACTCGGGATGCTTCACGGTCACGGTCTTCTTCGTGTCGGCCGTCGATATAGAGGCGGTCGACAATTTTTTCTCCTTCGTGTGATGCTGATGATCCTTCGCGTCGCGCATTAAATCGCAGGCCTCCGGCATTTCGACGCCGGCGGAGCAAGTCGTTAGACCGCAGTCCTCGAGATACTCGGGTATATCTTGCTCCTTCATGTAAAAAGTCGTAAGATTATCCTGCGCGTCGCCTCTGTCCGACTTCGCCTCGGACAGGCACACCGTCGAAATGTTACCCACACCCGTTCGGTGTTTGCTCGACTTTTTCATAATAATCCTACGAACACCGTTCCCCCCCCGACTACCCCCGCGTACCTCGTTTTAGCTTGTGATGATTTTTCTTTTTTTTTCTTTCCCCGTGACGCTTATGCTGCTCCTACTGGCTCAGCGATACAACGCCGCTGCCCGCTTCTGCTGCTGCACCTTTTCCGATGCCTTCGATTCGCGCTTTATCACTGCCACCGAAGATCCCGTATCATCACTGCGATTACTACTTCACCCGAAAACCTCTCTAGCGTTATTTTTGTTGTTGTATGTTTCAGTTCTTTTTTTTCGTTTGTCCGTTCTCTCACAGCATCACTGTTACTTTTCTTGTGAAAAAATTGTTTTTTTTTTGTGCGTGTTTTTTTTTTTTTTTTTCCGAAGTATTTTCATTATCGATGATTTCTCAACACTCGCGGCGCAAACGCGAGACGAACGTTCGGCTCTCACTGGCGTTCCGTACTACGTTCTTACGCGAGTTATCTTGACTGACAACAACAACGAGTCGAACGCGAATACACCTCTCTCTCGGGGGAGAAAAGTGTGTTAGTAGTGGTAGTCGCAGCCCCGCAACACCCTGCCCATCCCGTTTTCTTCTGGCACCGGAGATATCACACACGATGATCCGAACGCGTACTCCCAGACGCTTAATCTTTCTCGGCCAATGGTGATGGTTCTATAGAACGTCGGGAGAATTATTTCGCTGCGATCATTGGCCCGTGCCCTCCGCACGGATCGACGAGAAACTCCCGAGCGGGAACTTTTGAACCATCCATTCGGTCGAGCCAACTAATGGAGCTCGAATAGAGATGCGAGCGGAAATGTGACCTGTAATTTTACCATATTTTTACCGTAAAAATACGGTACGTGACCGGGTGTTAACAGGTGCTCGAATGCAAATCAAGTCCCATTGCCAACACAACCCTGCACGCAATTCCACAACGCACTGCAACTCCGAATGCCTTCCATCAGGCTTAATGTCCGCTGAACTTAACTTTTAATCTTTGAAATCCCCTAACCGACATGTACCCTCGCGATTAAAGAAAAACTTAGTCCACTTTCTTGACGATAAGAAATAATTCCGTCAACGAAACGTTTCGATACATTCTCCCAGTGACGCGACCTAGCTGAATACTATACAAATCGTTCAAAATCTCTCCGCCGCAAGCCGATGGGAAAAAAGGAGTTTATTGCACTCGGTGGTAAAACAGCGGTTTTTTCGAAAACCCCCATTTTCACACCTTGTGAAATAAAATTTTGTTCGATACTCGTGCGAAAAACGTTTTCTGAACTCGTGTGATTGCAACACTCGTCAGAAAACGTTTTGTCGCACTCTTATCGAAATGTACTATTTTTTCACTTCTCATCCGAACGGAACGAAACAAATTACCGACCCTGGGAAGTACGACCTGTCGGCCATGCAGATACCGGCTTTTTCCCACGGTACAATTATCCGTCGCGCGATGTCGCTGACTGCGATGTGCGTTTGCGAACCCGCCATGTGTCGGTGAGACACTTCCGTTTACAACTGACAGATTCAAATAAATGAACAAGAAAAAAAACAACTGTACGGCATTGTTTAATTACAAAAATGTGTGACAGAACGATTATCGAACGTATCGTACATAATGCAGGAGCTGTTGCCGAAAACACCAATTTCACGTATATAAACAGGCTCTTTCCGGAGCTTGGAGATGAGCCTGCTATAGTACTAGTTTGCAAGAAAGTATGTTTGTTTTAAATGCTTGCTCCGAAATACATTATTATGTTTTTTCGTTTTCCTCCTGTACCGAATTTTTTCGTTCACCGTTTTTCGGTTGCAGATAGTGACACCGGTCACACCCATCAAGATAGAGAATCCTGCGATAACTGACCTGAAGAATGCATCCTTGGAAGCAACAGGTGAGCACATCAATGCTTCGGCTCAATAATCGTTTGACCGGCCATGTTTTCTTTTCCAGATCACGACATCACCGGGTCTCCTCTCTATCATTCCTTTGGAGACGATCAGTTCAATATAACGATTCTTGACAAGACCAGGAATTGGTCCAGGATAGAGGAGAGTCACTTACCCATGGGAAAGATACAAGCAAGGTGTGAATCGTCAGAAGCTCGGATGTTATGTTAATTTTGATTTATTCGTTGACATGGATGGATCAAGCTCTTTTAACATCAATGTACATGTGCTATATGTACAAATAGTGTACAGTGTACAAATATGCTGTACAAACATTTTGTTTTTTTTTGTTGTAATTTCTTTCTTTTATTGTATCGCTATTAATCTTGTATTGTTGCGCTATTAAGAGCTAAAGCCATGGGTGTAAAAATTGAGAGAACCTAAAGGTGGGATAGGAGAATAACCAACCTATATAAGTTAATTCATTACCCATTTTTATGTTATTACATTGATGTTTTTTTTTTTGTACAAGCATACATTTAAAAAAATATATTTTCAGCACTATTCTCAATTTATGCCTGGAACAAGAAAGTGGTAAATGGACATCGCCATTGTTTGCCTTGTGTAACGGAGGGGACGAAGAGAACACAGTGTTGGTTGGTACATTCATCGAAGCAGGTTGGTTCTCTACTATGAAAGTATGCATCGGAGGCGTTGTGGGATACTCAAAGATCACCGACTGTTCTTCACTGATGCGAGAACATCGTAATTTGTCCTTGGTGCCTGAGAGAGAGGTGCGTAAAACGTTCATAAGTTATTTGTTTATATATTTATTTATTTAGAATAGAATTGAATATTTACTTGTTTCAGGTAAAGACTTTTTACAAATTGGCTGAAAAGATGAGCTGTTAACAAACAATAGACATTTGTGACCTTAATGGTACATACAAATAGAATAGAATAAACATAAGAACACTTTCATGGAAAAACACCAATAGGGTCCATTTTGGTCAATCACGAGTGAGCAAGATATTGAACTTAACTACTGACGGAGACAAAGTAGAATATCGTTTGATATCGTCAACTCCAATATTTCGTCCAGCTCATTGCTATGACCGATACGAGCGTTAAAATCGCTGCATCCACTATCACTGGGCTTTCTTTCAATAATGTCAAGAAAACGATTGACGCGAGATTGATTTTTCTCCTGGAGAAAATTTACGCGGAGATTGTTCAGATCGAGGATTACAAAGTTTTTTCTCATAGGCACCCAGGATCACGTAGATTTCAATTCCTTTCTGCAAACTCTGTAGTTTATAATTCAAAAAGATGACGCTTTATTTATTTATTTATTTATTTATTTATTTATTTATTTATTTATTTAACGGGAACTACCCCCTTAGTAAATTTGATATACATGTCTAATATTGGTATAGAAAATCTTAAGGAAACGACAGATCCTGATTTAATTCTCTAATAATTCCATCTAGTAAATCACCCGTAGCGAAAAATAGATTCTCCTATCGGTGCTTTGAATTCCCCAATCGGTTTTCCAAAAATGTATAGCTCGTCATATCATTAGCTAGGGAGGAAATTTTCCGAGTTGCCGAACGAGCGCTCAACATCGTCCGAGAGATAGGAACGTGGAATGTTTGTGTAGACCTTCTCGGTCTCAGCGGTGCATGTAGACTAATTTTTCCCAAAAGAAGTGGGCCGTCGACATGACACTAATTTCGAAAAGAATGCTAGATTCGACAAATTTCGATAAGATTCGAGACTCGGCATTTTAATCGTTGAAACGACGTCGAAATAGTCGTAATTCACCCGAATCATGGGCTGCGCTTTCTTAAAACCCATAATAGTAAACGTTAATAATTTGCATGAGATAAATATGAATGTGATTCTAAAAACTTGGCGGTCTCTTCTCTCTTTCAGGTGAGAGTCTCTATATCCAGCTTGTACGAATTTTATGGAACCAGCAGGAGGACGATAGATTGGTCGGAGAAGCGGAGAAGCGACTTTGAGGGATATCTCGGCGTGGAATTGAGCTGGAGCTCGTTGTCCTTTCTCCCGCCTGTTAGAGCCGCGTCAAATCACCTTGTGAGTCGAATATCTTCGTCGCAAGACACGCGAGATATCGGACGACTATCAGATTTTTTTTTTCGCAGATACTCGAAGTCGCGGCAGGATGGAGCGCGAGTCCATTGAGCGAATTGTGGAATCAGCTGCTGCTGCTGAACAAGTACCTGTCGATCCTTGAATCGTATCAAAAGAAAAATTTGAGCTGCAGATACAGCGTTCTGCCGTTGAAATTTCCAAACGACTTTGATACTCCGTATCTCAAGGTATAAATAATTTCGTGACAAGATGGATTTATGAGTATACATCGAATTGAGCCTTCTATATATTCCGTGATACATTCTCAGGGCTCCGATAATATTATGGAAAAATTGAGCCTTCTGTTGTGCGGCGACGATGCCTTCGAGGACGACGATAGCGGTTCCGGCCGGGCGAAAGAACGTCCGTTCGAGAACGACACCGACCTGGACGATAACGCGCTCTTGCGAAATTACTTGAGCGAGCTATCTTCGAGGCAAAACCTCGATTTCTCCGATCAGCTCTGGCAGCTCGTAATAGGCTCGAACGACTACGCCCAAATGACGGATTGCATACACACAGTCCTCGAGGAAATTGTCCAAAACAATTACAAGCCTCAGGTACATTATTTATTGAATTTGTTATCAACAGACAGAATTTATGATCAACAGATATCAAAAACTGGTCTAAATCGGTTTACATATGCCCGTTCGGATGGTAACATTATGCTATCCTACGTCCCAAAGTTCTCCTTTTGGACAGATAGTAACTTTCGGATATCGTCCGGCCTGACATATGGAACGCATCGGGATCACTTTTTGATACCTCATTTTTTAGCGCTATCTGGCCATGGACTATGGGATTTTTAAATCGGAAATTTAAATCTTGAGATTTATCGGAAATACGTCACTTCCGGTTTTAAAATTTCATTTCTCCACCGGAAGTGGCGTTATATCGTGGAATAGTGATTAGTCCCTAGGGGGTCTTACAGTAATGGGCGCCTGGGAGGAGGTCCTCTGGGAGAACTTGCATTAATCAGGGCCTTACGCGCCCCGAGAGGGTCTTGGAATAATCAGGGCCTGGGACGGAATCCTCTAGGAAAATTTGTGATAATCAGGGCTTTGCGAGCCTCTAGGAGGATCGCCTGGATTCTTGAAAATTCGGAGGAACAAACAACTTTTCTAGATACATATGAGGCATTCCATATCAATTCAGCCACCAAAAAAAAAATCCCAAAAAATGCCTGAAAATCAGGTTTAGCGGTTCCAATAGATACACCAAATTTCAAATTTTTAAAAAATTTTCCTGCCTAAATATGCTAATTTTTGCATTTTTCATTTAATCTGTAATATCTCGGGAACGATTAATCGTATCGACATCTCCGAAAAACGAAAATTTGCATTTTTTCTTGGCCCACAAGAAGAAAATTGATTGAGAATTAATGATGTAATTTCAGCCCACATTTTACGGCTAAATCAACGAAATTATTATTTTTTTATGGGAAGGACATCGGATATCGACCTCGAAAAAATTGCTTCAAATTCTGTATACGAATGCCGAATTTTTGGTATTTTTTTTCATGGGATTCCCAAACGGTCATAAGTTATAGCAGTTTGAAATACTTTTTAAACGTAAAAAGTTTTTAAACATAAATATCAGTTTTTCCATGTTAGCGAACATGGAAAAACCGATATATACGCTTAAAAAGTATTTCAAACTGCTATAACTTATGAACGTTTGGGAATCCCATGAAAAAAACCAAATATTCGACATTCGTATACAGAATTTGACACAATTTCTCCGTTGTCGATATCCGAAGACCTTCCCATTAAAAAAAAATATTTTCGTTGATTTCGCCGTAAAATGTGGCCTGAAATGACACAATTCATTCTCAATCAATTTTCTTCTTGAGGGCCAAGAAAAAAACGCAAATTTTCGTTTTTTGAAGATGTCGATACGATTAATCGTTCCCGAGATATTACAGATTAAATGAAAAATGCAAAAATTGGCATATTTTGGCAGGAAAATTTTTTTTAAATTTGAAATTTGGTGTATCTATTGGAACCGCTAAACCTAAACCTGATTTTCAGACATTTTTTGGGATTTTTTTTTTTTTGGTGGCTGAATTGATATGGAATGCCTCATATAAGACTCGTCAAGCGGATTCTTCGAAGGACTGTAAGATAATGCAACTGTGCTGTTTCAGATGAACGGAACGGATTCTACGCGCTTTGCCAAGCTCGTATCAGAATTGACCTCTTCGAACGCCGTTGTTCCTTCGCTGGCCGGAAGTTTGCCTCTGGAGCTCGTTATCGACATGGGCATGGAAAAAATGAGTCGAGATTACACGTATTTGTTGTTGAGCGCGAACCTCGCCGAATTGTACGACATGCGGCAAAAATTGTCGGAAGTTTCGACCGGGGAGTTCAGCGCGGAGAAATATCGGTTCGTCGTTTCTGCTTCATTGAGAATTAGTAGTCGAGTTAAAAAAAAACTTCCTACGAACCGAATGAGTCGATACACACGCTGAATGTATTTTCAGAACGAAACTCATGACCATGGCTCGAATCCATCTGTGTCTGGAGTTTTTGCTCCTCGTACAGAACAATTTGGATTGTTTTCTGGACATGTCACATTCGTTCTTCGATTACGCTCTGAGGTTGTACACATCAGACGAATCGCCGGTAAAGTCATTCGCTGATTTGCTCGATAACACGATCTATACTCTGAAAGCCCCAGGGTCGAACACGATACTCAAGGAAATCTCTAAAGTGTGAGCATTCGTTTCGGAGCGACGACAAATTAACTTCCTGCGATGGCCAATTTGTCGTTTTAATTAAAGGTCTCCCACCTCCTGGCGAGGCACGTTATCGTCGAGTCAGAGATCATCGAAATTTACGACTACAACACACTACAGCAAGGTTCCCATATTTCCACCGAATATTTATATTCCAAGTATGATCAATTAGCTGGATAGCACAGTTTATTCGAATAAGAAATCGATTGACGATAATCAATTTGTCGGCAATCAATCGATTAAATTTAACGAGCACTCGTTATATCATGCGTGTTTGTACTTTCCAGGCGTTCCGAGCGAAGAAGAGGAAAGCTTTCACCTCACAGCGGCGGTCTCGTCCTCTTACAAAATTAATTAACGCAAATTACGCAACATTTTTTGCATATGTAAGATAAATATTATAATTGGATCGAGACGGATCCCATGTACAGAATCTCCCGTGGAGAACAGGTCGGTGGTCGATAATAAATTTGTATACATTTCTATATACAAGCTCTAATACGATTCTAAGTATGTCGACTATTTTTCGATAATTCTGTCGGTCATTTTCCAAATTAATTTAGTCTAGGAATGTGGGTGCACTTCGAATAATTGTACCGCGAATGCATTAACTAACAGAAGTGTCGATCGAGGTTTCAATTAGCTGCTCATTAAGTCCGGCTGTTTAAATATTATACTGACTCGAAGTTGATTCCGAAGCTTCATGCTAGCTATATAAAGCTCGAGTTCGTACAATCGTGTCCATCTCATCGTTGATTTTTTTCTATAAATTCGTTGTTTATTTTTTTTACTATCGTGCAGCAGAGACAATGAACGTACTTTGGCAATGGTATTTGCAGCTAGGCGGTCTCGCTGCGAATGTACGTAAGTTGAAGCTCGTGCGTGAATAAATCAATATGATACATTATAAAAAGACTTTTGTTCAGTTCAAACAGAGCCAAAATGCTACGACGAATTGGGATGTTTCTCTACGGGTTACCCGTGGTTCATGCCGCTGACACCCTTTCCGGCGCCTCAGAATCCTCATAAAGTCAATACGACTTTCTACTTTCACAACAGGTAACATTACGATCGATCCGATTAATGTTGTGCACGGTAACGTTACGATGTCTGTTTTTTTTTCAGAAATAATCCTAACTTGACTTACATGCGAACGTGGCCAACGATCAATCTCGCTCCTCAATTCGACAAGCACAAGCCAACGTACTTCGTGACTCACGGATTCTTCAGCGATAGCAACGTCCCATGGTTTAAGAATTTGACCGAGTCGATCCTGTCCAAAGTCTGTTCTTTGATCTTCGTCAAGAATCTACGATTGTCGTAGGTTTCTTTCCTCAATTTTATTAACGATGTAGTAATCTTCAGTCAGATGGTAACATGTTTACGGTGGACTGGGCTTCGGGCTCGACAACCGATTATTGCCAAGCTGCCTCGAACGCCAGAATCGTCGGTGCAGAAGTACAAAGGTAACAAAATTTTCAAAATAAATCGTCCTATTCGAATCGGTAAGGCGATGTTTATTAAAAACTTTTTTTTCTTGCCGTTTTTATTTCAATGTTGTTATGATTGCAGAGTTATCCAGCATTTGATTTCGGAGGCTGACGCGGATCCGTCCACTTTCCATTTGTTTGGTCACAGTCTGGGAGCCCACGTAATGGCATATGCCGCCAAGAACGTTGCCGGAATCGGTAGAATAACCGGTAGAGCTCAAATTAATCGTTTACAGTCGGTTTTTTTTCACCATCAACACAACAACGTTGATGGTAGACTGCAATCTTCTAAACTATAAAATTCAATTCAGCTCTCGACCCCGCGCAGCCGGGCTTCCAAGGCAGGCATCCAGCAGTGAGATTGGACAAGAACGACGCGAAATTCATCGACGTCGTCCACACGGGCGCCAGGCCGTTCGTGCCTTTTCTGGGCTTTGGCATGAGCGAGCGTGTCGGCCACGTTGACTTCTTCGTGAACGGTGGACAGTATCAGCCCAACTGCATTCTCGACGGTGACAACTTTATGTACAAATCGATCTCAGATATACCGAAAATTACGATGGACGGTGAGTCTTCGAGCGTATGCACAAATGAAGATCGAGCTTCGTCATGGTGTCCAGCAGTCCCCGAAGTTCTTGAAGTCCTGGAACTGTCCTTGAATTTTGCCTGTCCTTGAAAAAGTGGTGGAATGTCCTTGAATTTCACCTAATGTCTTTGAATTTTTTACTTCCCGCAATCTTGAGCTTACTACAAAATTTATATTACTAGCGACCATCCTAAAAAAATGTATTTCAGGTTCGCTGAGATACATTCGTGCATAGTCAGTTTTTTTTTTCTGAACCGATTTCGTCGTAAACGAAAACGGTTATCGATCTAAATGTTACTTCGTATGTCGCACGCGATATGCTTATCTTCATTTTTTTATAAATGTTCCAACACAAACTGGAAATGTCCTGGGAATATCCTGGGAATATCCTGGAAATATCCTGGGAATATCCTGGGAATATCCTGGGAATACCCTGGGAATATCCTGGGAATATCCTAGAAATATCCTGGAAATGTCCTGGAAATGTCCTGGAAATGTCCTGGAAATATCCTGGAAATATCCTGGAAATATCCTGGAAATATCCTGGAAATATCCTGGAAATGTCCTGGAAATATCCTGGAAATGTCCTGGAAATATCCTGGAAATATCCTGGAAATATCCTGGAAATATCCTGGAAATTCTCCTTAAATGTCCTTGAATTTCGTATGGACTTTTTACTGGACACCATATTCGCGAACGTATGATTAATTTGATTTCTGCCCTTCAAGTACTCTACAATTTGGTGGCCTGCAACCACTCTCGTGCACCCCGGTATATGGCGTCCGCGATAAAGGAAAATTGCATATTCGGGTTTCGTTACGACGAAAATTTTATTCTCCGCGACAAGTGCGATGAAGCCGATTCGTGTACCGTTATGGGACTCGATACTCCGCGGTTTCCGGCCCGCGGGAGCTTCGCCATGTACACCGAGGGAGTTTATCCGTTCTGTGGTGAGAAAACTTTTCGATTCGTAACATTTGATCGAATATAAAAAAAAAATCGTGGCAATTGATTTTCGGGAAATCTTTAACCCAGTGATCAACAAGGAGCCCGGCAGGAGACTTGGTTTGAAAATGTAAAACGAAGATTCAACGTCACCCCTTGATTTATATATATTTTATTTAACATGGGAATTTCAAAAGCATACATTCGAATACATTTAATGTATAAATGTAACTAAATTCACGAGGGTTTTTGTTTGTCTAGATCTTTCACTTGCATTATATGTATAATATATACCCGCGGTTATGTTGGCTCGCGCGCTCACAGTATCTATGTGAGTAACGGTTTAAGGAGGGAGTCTCGCTGCGCACTGACTTCGCATAAGTTCGACAGAATAAGAGAAAATTGAAAGTACTTCTTGATGGTGTAAAAATCTGAAAAAATCATTTATACTAAAGGTACTGAGAAGATTAATTTTGCATAATAATAATT
>JAPYZD010005602.1:0-12663 GCA_030522725.1 Ichneumoninae sp. B BG-2022a | reverse complement strand
GCCTATCCGTGTGTGTATGCGCGCGGCTTGTACGCCCCTTCGAATCTATGCATCATGCCCTGCGCGACCCCCCCCCCCCCCCCCCCCCCCCCCCCCCCCCCCCCCCCCTCCCCCCCCCCCCCCCACCCCCCCCCCCCCCCCCCCCCCAACGAGATTCGAGACTGCGCGAGAACTACGGCAATAGCTTCTACTTCTCCGTCTTCTATTCCAATCTCGAGTGGCATTGTCTGCTATCAAGTTCCCGAGACACTGGAGTCCATTTTTTTTTGGGGTGAGGTGATGGGTTTTTTTTTGGGTGATGGAAATGTTTTTTTTAGATCGAGGTTGGATTTCTAAGTTCGATGGATTTTTTTATTGGCTCGGGAGGACTTTGGTCAATCAGATTTTTTACGACTAAAGAGTTTGGCTTTTCAATGAGATTTTTCTCGACAGTGGGTAAATTTTCACATTTGATCATTTTTTAAAACTTTGTTTACGATATTTTTTAAGTACTATTAGAAAAAAAAATTCATTTGAGGGTAGACACGTTTTTTTTAAATCGGCTCCGACTGTTCTTGCACAATCAGATTTTGTACGGAGTATTCTCCTTGAAAGGAGAATACTTTCTCCTTTCAAGAAGATTTTTCTCGACAGTGCGCAGGTTTTCAAACTTAATAATTTTTTTTTACTTTAGTTACGTTCTCTTTCAAGTTAATTTTTTTTAATATTCTCAATCGATAGTTCATACTTTTTTTGAGATTTAAAAAAGTTTATTTTCTAATCTTCTTCAAAACTAAAAAATTATTTTTATTATCTTCGAGAATGTCTTTTTGTTCAGTGTCCGAAAAACCACGCTTTAAGGTTATTCATGTTTTTTTAAGATGTTCTATTCTTCGGAGGGGGGAGGGGGTGGGGATGGGGTAGGTTTTGAAGTTTCTCCCAGAGGCACGGGCCGCTCGGTTCTCTCCGAATATTTCACCTTAATGGCGCAGTAAAGTGGATTTTAGGAGGGTTTGTAGCTAGCGAAGGCCGCGGCGCTCGACGTCGTTCGCCGTAGCGTATATACCGACGCTTTCTCCTCCACCTCGGGCCCGGCGCACAAGATCCCTAAATATTAAGAGGGCATTAACGTGGTCGGCCATTTTGCGACCAAGTATATACGCAGCCCCGATCCTGGTAGGAACCTCATCCCCGCAAGCCCGAGGACTCATCCTCCTTCGGAGGGTCTTGTTGCATCAAGACCACCGTGTAAACGTTACCTTCCACCGGCCTATATTATTATATTATAAGGGTGCGACGACCCCCCTGGGCCACCAAGGTTCTAAGCACCTTCCAAGATTATGGAAATCGCGGGAGAAGATTATAACGTCGTCCGATCGGAATCCAATGTTTACACCCCGTCTAGGTCGAACCTTTTTTATCGTTTGAAAATTCGCCCCTTTGTCGTTTACATCGAAAAAACCATTTTTTGGTTACCAGAATTTTAGGTAATTTTTTTTGTTTTTGTTTATATGTAGAATATATAAAAAAAAGGCGATAAAATTAATATTTTTCTAAATGTAAGGTCAGGTTTACCTTGAGTAAAAATTTCCCTCGTTTAAAAAAAATCATTTTTCTAATTTTTAACATGTTCGATGTTTAAAATCATTTCGGCTGAAGGACAAGTTTCGAATTCTTTTATCAACATCAATCTTTTCCCCCATTTCTCGGTTAATTTTTACCATCGAAATTATAACTTTTTTTTGCGATTTTTTTGATTACAACACTTACGCGCCTCCATCTCCAAAATGTTTCCATCTCGATGTTTCAATTCGTTCGAACGTAGAAAACGGAACTCAGTTTGGAATTCACATGTTGGAAATCACGGTAAACTCGACGTTGCTTCATTACGTTATGAGCCGAGCCATTTTTATCTTTCAGAAATGCGCCCTTTTGTTGTTTCCATAAAAAATACCGTTTTTTGGATACCTCAATTCTTCCCATTTTTCTTTTTTAGATAATTTATAATATACAAAACATAAAAACGCTATAAAATGTATATTTTTCCAAAACTATCGGTCACGCACTTCGGATAAAAATTTCCCTCGATAAAAAAAGTCCATTTTCCTAATCTCCCTCATTTTCGATGAAAACATTATTTCAGCCCAACAAAAAATTCGAATCCTTTCATCGACACCAATTTTTTTCCTCATTTCTTGACTAATTTATAGCATCGAATTTACAATCCTTTTGCTAACGATTTTCTTTTTATTACCACATTTACCTTTACCACATTTACGCTTTCTCAAAAAAATGTTTCCATCTCCGACGTCTCAATTCATTCGAACGAAGGAAATGGAATTCAGTTTGGAATTCACATATTGGAAATCACGGTAAGCCCGAGGTTGATTCATTTCGTTCTCCGCCCTTCGTCTCCGCACACCCCCTGGGTCGTTCCGTCGGAGGCTTTCTCAGATATATGGAAATTTGGTAGTCGTCGGCGAAGGTGGGAGAGAGTTCCGCAACGAGCCGTTGGAAGGACGTAATGGGTTGGGCGGGGGCGCGGAGGGCGCGGATGGCAAGGATCGCAAGGCAATGGCGGTGCCGCGCCAGCCAAGTAATATAAATTCAAATCAGACCCTGTTTTCACACACAACAAACTTGGAGGAACTCCGCTGGGCCCGAGAACACCCGGTCCCTACACCCCCCCCCCTCCCCCATTGGTAACTGCCTTGCCGGAGCCAAGACTCTCTCCGTGTTCGAAGCCCAAGCAACCCAACGCTACGAAACTAAGTACCCTTCGCTAGGAAATTCGACCTTAGGAAACCTCCTAATGAAGATATGCGAGCGAATTAGATAAATTAATATATTTCGATGACAAAATTGGCTCGAGCACGGGAATTCGAGAACCTTTAGTTTTACATAAGATGAAGACATATATAAGATATAAACATTGGGGTATTACTTCAGATTTTTTTCTCCGTAGTATGATCGGAAAGGATTATTAATTTTAACGCGGCGAAACTAAGTACACTTCGCTAGGAAATTCGACCTTAGGAAACGTCCTAATGAAGATATGCGAGCGAATTAGATAAATTAATATATTTCGATGGCAAAATTGGCTCGAGCACGGGAACTCGGTAACTGTGCTTTGAAATAAGATTTGGAAAATATATATGTGATTGGTTTTAAAAATTGGGATATTAATTCGAATTTTTTACTCAGTACTATAATCGGAAGGGATTGTTAATAGTTTTTAAGCAAATTTCTACAGAAGTTTTTTTTGCTGCTTTTTGTCACATATATATATATATATTTTTTAATATATGTTTTTCGTTAAATCGGGCGTTCGAGTATCGCTCAAATCTTGATGAAAGCTTTTTTTACGCAATTTTAATGATTTCTGTACGGTGTTCGTCTCAGGAAAATCGCAAAAAATTGACAATGTGTCTCAGAGTTAAAACATGTCTCCGAATTTTTGTCAGACTTTTTTTTACAATTTCTCTTTACCACAATTTTTCAATCAAATTTCTAGACATGAGATTTATGTTTTTCAGATTTTTCTCACTCAACCCCGTAGCCCGAGCCTCGTTCCAATTCGCTGGTCTTCACTGGTTCACTGGTCGAACTCTCCGATATAAGAAGTACCAAATTTTCTCCCAGACGTTAAAAACACGTATTCGATTCCTTTCAACCACGAATAGAAAATCGAACGCTAGATTTTACAATCTACATGAAAGGATCAAAAACAAAATAAAAAAAAAATTCCCGTTTTCCGTACATCGAGCTTTTAATTGTTTCACGCTCACCTAAGCCGAGCGAGACCCGGATCGGGCCCGGCGAGGGATATAAATACGTGAAGCGTTTAAAAAGCGCTTAAAGCGTTGTCGGCCTACCGCGCGGTTCTCCCGGGTGTTGGCTGGTGTGAGTCTCAAGAGCCCGGTCGAGCTGTTGCTGCACCGTGCAGAGAGATAGGCTACAGCGTGGCCCGCCGTGTGGAAGCTACCCCTCAGTAAAAGGGGCAAAAAGTGATAGAGAGGATACAAAACTTTCCCTGTCCGAGGGTTGAATTTCCCGTAAAAAGCCCCAAACACCGGTGGCACCCGCCTCGAAATTGACTCCCATCCCTCGCACAGGCTTTCGTTTACGCCCCCGTCACTGAATTCAACCACCTCGCCCGTCGTTAATTGGCCCACCCGAACTCCCCCTCTCCTCCCGTACTCGAAGTAAAATCTCCGGGGGTGGATCGCGTGTTTTCACGACCGCGACGATTAGCCGAGTTCTTTCGCGGGGATTTAAACGCGACGGGTGTAACGGGCGCAAAAAGAATGTCCCGTATTTCGAGTAAGATGTCCTGGTTGTTAAAGGCTTCGGCAATTGAAACTTTGATATATTGCCTGGGACAATGTTTGTTTTTATTTTTATTTTGTGATTATTATTATGTTTTTTTTTTGGGAAGTTTGATGAGCGAGTTTTTACGACCGCAACGATTAGCCGAGTTCTTAAACGCGGATTTAAACGCAATGGGTGTAACTGGCGCAAAAAGAATGTGCCGGATTTCGAGTAAGATGTCCTGGTTGTTAAAGGCTCCGGCAATTGAAACTTTGATATATTGCCTGGGTCAATGTTTTTTTTTATTTTATGATTTTTTTTTTTGGGAAATTTTATGAGCTAGTTTTTATGACCGCGACGGGTGTAACTGGCGCAAAAAGAATGTCCCGAATTTCGAGTAAGATGTCCTCGTTGTTAAAGGCTTCGGCAGTTGAAACTTTGATATATTGCCTGGGACAATGTATTTTTTTTATTTTACGATTTTTTAATTTTTTTTTTGAAGTTTGACGACCGAGCTTTCACGACCGCGCCGATTAGCCGACTTCTTTCGCGGGGATTTAAACGCGACGGGTGTAACTGGCGCCAAAAGAATGTCGCGCATTTCGAAGATGTCCTGGTTGTTAAAGGATTCGACAGTTCAACCTTTGATATATTGCCTGTGCCAAAAAATCCCCATTGCAAAATTCTCCCATTAACAAATTTCTCCATCATTAAATCTCTCTGTTATTAAATTTGCCCATTATTAAATTTGCTCATTATTAAATTTGTCCATTATTAAATTTGCCCATTATTAAAGTTGCCCATTATTAAATTTGCCCGCTATTAAATTTGTCCATTATTAAATTTGCCCATCATTAAATTTGCCCATTATTAAATTTGTCCATTATTAAATTTGCCCATTATTAAATCTGCCCATTATTAAATTTGTCCATTATTAAATTTGCCCATCATTAAATTTGCCCGTTATTAAATGTGCCCATTATTAAATTTGTCCAATATTCAATTTTCCACTATCCAATTTCTCCATCACAAAATGTCCCCGTTAAAAAATGTTTCCATTATTAGCTTCGTAGATCAACACATTTCAACATTACTAAATCTACACCTTGATCTCAGAACCGCGAGTCGCGACTAAACACCCGATACGAATCAGCCCTGCTCTCCGGAGCGGACTTCGTCGGTGACTGACAAAATTTTTTCGATCCGTTTCCCTCCATCCCCACTTATCTCGGATATCTTTAAAAACGCCCTTGCGACTGTTCGCCAACGTCTCGCGGAGTCGTCGTTGAGAGGAGGTGGGGATTTTGATCGACCGTCGCACCGTGCAAGTGTTTCGCGTGGCAGTGAAACCAGATGGACGGTGTATACACAGGAAAGCGTCTCCGGGACGGAGGGGCGAGAGGGAGTGCCGAGAGGGGGTCATAGACGAAAACAGATTCGCTTTCCGGCGCGTATTGCGGAATGTAGGACACTCGGGGATTCCCACAGGGCTGGTACAGAGAGAGGCGTTCGCGCTCGGCGGCGGGAACGAGCGAGAGCGGGCCAAGCCTGGCCGGAGTGCGGCCAGACTCGCACGAGAGCAGCAACCTGTCTGCCTGGCCGGCCTCGGCTGACCACCTCCAGTCGACGAGCAATCGAATGGACATTGCCCGGTCGCCGGTGACCGGTAAATTATACGGCGCTTCGAGCCATCCGCACCCCGCACATACGCCGAGACGCCGCGCACAAGGGTAGCGCGTCACGGTCACCACTACGCCAAGACCCGTTTTGTGTACATCGGCCACATCGAACTGACCGAAGCTACCCGGCGAGAGCGAGGACCAGTTTCCTCAAACTCGAACATATCCCTCGCCTCGGATACCCTTGACGCACGAAAGTCTTTTTGCTTCGATCGGCAGTCACACTGTGTGTGAAGATGTTGAGATAGCGGAGTTTCTTTTTTTTTAAGGAACTTAGACAGGGATTTAATTGTTTTAATACTGGAGCCAGACAAATTATTTGTTTGACGGCCCTCCTGTAAATAAATATTTATTTAATATAAATAAGTATTTATTTAATAAAAATCAATATTTATTTCCACCCCGGCGAGAGGAAGGACCAGTTTCTTCAAACTCGACCATATCCCTCGCCTCGGATACTCCTGAAGCACGAAAGTCTTTTCGCTTGGATCGGCAGTCACACTTTGTGTGAAGTTGTTGAGATAGCGGAGTTTCTTTTTTTTTTAAGAATTTAGGCAGGGATTTAATCCTTTTAATACTGGAGTCAGACAAATGATTTGTTTGACGGCCCTCCTGTAAATAAATATTTATTTAATGAATATATATTTATTTAATGATAACATATATTTACTTAATAAAAATATATATTTATTCAATAAAAATAAATATTTATTTCCATGAGATAAATTATTTGCGGGTCATCCGTCAAATATATTTTTTTTCTGTGTGTGAACTGAAGCCGAAGAAGAAGGGAAAAAAATTTAAGAAAATAAATTTAAGAATTTAATCTAAGAAAAAAAGAAGACGGAACATTTTTTATGTGGAAATAATTTTTTAATGTAACCATTTTACACACTGGATTCCCCCCGCCTGAATCCTTCTCCGCGCACTTACCCACGAGGCATACAGGGGTAGCGCGTCACACTGACCACTACGGGGACACCCGTCTTGTGTACATCGGGTGCATTGAACTGACCGAAGCACCCCGGTGAAAGGAAGGACCAGTTTCCTCAAACTCGAACATATCCCTTGCCTCGGCACCTCCCGACGTACAGAAGTCTTTTCGCTCGGCTCGTCATTCACACGATGTGTGAAGACATCGAGATTTAGGCAGTTTCTTTTTTTTTATTTACGGAATTCAATTCCCGGATTTAATCTTGTTAATCTGACGAAAGCCGGGGAGAAAATACATTTATAAGAAAATAAATAAAGAAATACTTTCCGCCAGATTTTTTTTTATTTGCAAATAATTTTTAAAATGTACCAATTTACATACTGAATTCCGCCACCTGCAACGCAAAGATAGTCTCATGGTTTGTAAAATTCTTTAATTTTTTTTGTAGATTAATTATTTTTCACTGTCGTTTTTTTTTTATATATGAATATTTCTTTCGCATTAAATTGTGACTCGGATCACAGATCGAACAATATTGATAATTAATAGTCAGAATCGTTACGATTATTAAAACCTCTAATTACTTCTCACGAGATGCATTTTAGATGCCTAATTCAATTTATTTTCTTTTTTTCCCAGATTGTCACCACTTGGAACGTCGAAGCGTTTGCCGACGGCAAGCGCGAGCCATCGCGGATAAATGTGCCTGCAGAGTCCTCGATGTTCTCCCGATTCGAAGATACGTGGTATGAAAATTTTCCGAACCCTTTTGAATAATTTTCACCTAAAGTCTTAAAATTTTTTAAATTTTACAATTTTTGTTTAATCTTAAAAATACACAACCTGTCTCGAGCCGGCGATCCTCGCGTTTCTTGATGCCATTCGTAGCGCCTCGTTGCTCTTACAAAGGCCGTAAAACAATGACGCATTGTTGCCGTACGACGACGTGTCGCCGAGAGGGCCTGTCGGACGTCGGCTTAGGCTCGTCGACGACAGAACCCGAGACAATGAGCACAAGACGGGTGTACAATTAAGTTGTTGGACGTTTCCGCGCCTTTCGTCCCAGGAACTTGCTTCGGAGAGCGTTCAACAATTTCTCGACCATAGGGACCCCTCTCCTTTTCAATCCTTTCATTTGGCTCTCGCTCGGACGCTGCGCCGTCCAAGTTTTCCTCACGATAATGGACTTAAACGCCTGTTTAATTGTTTCCCAACTGTCCGGTAGAGCGGCTCGCCAAGGGACGAGAGGAGAAACAATTACACACCTGAATCAGGTCCCGTGAAATACAACGTTTGTCTGCGTCACTCGTGATCCTAATTGTTCGAATCTCTACTGATTGCAGTTTTTAGGTATTTCCTAGATAGAATCACAAATCAATTATTTAAAATTACACACCTGAATCAGGCCCCGTGAAATACAACGTTTTGTCCGCGTCATTTGTGATCCTAATTGTTCGAATCTCTACTGATCAAAATTTTTAGGTCTTTACTGGATCGAATCACAAATCAATTACTTACAATTACACATCTCAATCTGGTTCCGTGAAATACAACGTTTTGTCTGTATCATTTGTGATCCTAATTGTTCGAATCTCTACTGATTGCAGTTTTTAGGTATTTCCTAGATATAATCAAAAATCAATTATTTAAAATTACACACCTCAATCCGGTCCCGTGAAATACAACGTTTTGTCCGCATCATTTGTGATCCTAATTGTTCGAATCTCTACTGATCAAAATTTTTAGGTCTTTACTGGATCGAATCACAAATCAATTACTTACAATTACACATCCCAATCTGGTTCCGTGAAATACAACGTTTTGTTTGTGTCATTTGTGATCCTAATTGTTGGAATCTCTACTGATTGAAGTTTTTAGGTCTTTACTGGATAGAATCACAAATCAATTATTTACAATTACACACCTCAATCCGGTCCCGTGAAATACAACGTTTTGTCCGCGTCATTTGTGATCCTAATTGTTCGAATTTCTACTGATTGAAATTTTTAGGTCTTTACTGGATCGAATCACAAATAAATTATTTACAATTACACACGTCAATCTGGACCCGTGCAATACAACGTTTTGTCCGTGTCACTCGTGGTCCTAATTATTTGAATCACTACGGATCGAAATTTTTAGGCCTTTACCGGATAGAATCACAAATCAATGATTTTATTTTTCTTACATGATTTTTCGCCCTTGATTTTCATTCGTGTCTTTGATAACCAAAATGGGAGATGGCAAGGGCACAAAATTCATTGGAATGTCTTACGAACCATTCCTCAAAAATACAAAAAAAAATGTTTTTTTGTATTTTTTAAAATGCTAGTCGTCATTCATTTAAAATAACAGTCAAGAAAAAAATGAATATAATAAAACAGAAAATTGAGTCTTCGAGGTAGTTGAAGGAACTTCATGTCTTAAGTTTCGTGAATTAATGTGGGCAAAGCTTGCTACCCGGCATTATCATCCCCGTGAGAGCAAGACGGGTTTACACTAGGTATCTCTGAACTACCGCCTAACGGAAACTCTCACCGGTTCTCTCGTTCTCCACCGAATTCTCGACATCTCTCGGCGAGTTCTGCAATGGCTCGGCATCTTCGTCTATCAGACTTTGGGTATCTTGGTCTCTCTTGCCGTCGTCTCCTGGGGGGGGGGGGGGGGGGGGGGGGGGGGGGGGGGGGGGGGGGGGGGGGGGGGGGGGGGGGGGGGGGGGGGGGGGGTGCGGAGAGAACTATATGATAGGCAACGTTCGCCATGGCGCTTCAATTTAGATAATTAATGATATGGGACGTGGGAGAGGGTCTCTCTGGTGGAAGGAAGGATGAAGGTTTCCTGAGAAGGCGAACAGGAACGGGGAGGTTGGGTATGAGAAACAGTGCAGTAACTCTCTCCATCATCCCCTACAACCCCCCACCCCTGCTGGGTCTCCCGGGAGACGCTCCGCAGCCCGTCTTAGTCGCTCCTTTCATAAACCCCCTTAACATCTTTCTATCAAACCTTCGACTCCACCTTCTAGAAAGGCAGTCGGTTGTTGCTCGAGATCGGCATCGGTGAAACCATGTTCGCCAGAAGCTTTCTCTAGGGATTCGCATGATGGCAAAATCGTGACACCAGACTCGGAACGAGCATCTTTGTATTGTAGGGTAGAGGTGGTGAATATGGACCACCTCCGTTAGCACGTAAATCGATCATAAATGGATCGGGTCATATTGCCCACTTCAACTCTGAATGGAGCAAAGTTTGCTTAACCCGGATGAACAAAATGTCAAGGTGGAGTGTTGAAGTTGTCTTCGTTGCTCCTTTGATGAACCCTCTTAACATTTTTCTATCAAGCCTTCGACTTCATCTTCGAGAACGGCTGTTGCTCCAAATCGGATTCCGTGAAACCATCTTCGCCAGAAGTTTTCTCCAGGGATTCGTATGATGGCAAAATCGTGACACCAGACTTGGAACGAGCATCTTTGTATTGTAGGTGGTGAATATGGTCCACCCCTGTTAGCGCCTAAGTCGATGATATATGGATCGGGCCATATTGTCTCCTTTCACCCTAAATGGACAAAAGTTTATTAATCCAGACGAACAAAATGTTAAGGTGGATTCTTGGATTTATGTTCGTCGCTCCTTTCATAAACAGCATGAACATATTTCTATCAAGCATTCGACTCCACCTTCGAGAAAGGTAGTCGGCTGTTGCTCAAGATCAAGTTCGGTGAAATTTTCGCCCCGGGCTTTTTCCAGGGATTCGCATGATGGCAAAATCGTGACATTAGACTCGGAACCAACATCTTTGTATTATAGCGTAGAGATGGTGAATATGAACCTCCGCTGTTAGCACGTAAATCGATGACACATGGATGGGGCCATATTGCCCACCTTAACTCTATGTGGACAAACCAGAACAAGCATCTTTGTTTTACAGGGTAAAGGTAGTGAATATGGCCCACCCCTCTTAGCACGTAAACCTATGATACATGGATCGGGCCATATGGCCCACTTCGACCCGAAATGGAGAAAAGTTTACTTAGCCCGGATGAACGAAATGCCAAGGTGGAGTCTTGGAGGTGCTGCCGGTCTCGGGATTCTCCGTGTTTCCCCGGAGAGGGAAGGGCGCTTTCCCATTTTGCCCGTAGCTAAACCCTCCTTACAGACGCAGCTACCAGCAGCAGCAGCGAGAAATTGAATTTAATCTCGAGATGAATATCGAATCGAACAAACTCCATCCACCTAACCCCCCAACCGCGCCCGGGTCTCTCACTCTATCTGCCTGTTTCCGTTCCCGCGCAACTACCCGACGAAGTTAACGCGACAAAGCGTATTTGCGTATGCATTTCCTCGATGGTATGCTGAATAGAGGTGCAGCTATGCGGAGACAACGGCGACGAACGCCGTTTCCGCAGAGTTGCCACGACGGGATTGACGGCTCCGACAGAATTATTGCGCGATGAACTTTCCTCACTGCGGAATAGGAGCGACGCCGTTATGATGGATCGGAGGGTTGAGAAGTGCCAAAAAGCCCACAGAGATTAGGTCACGTAAGTGTCTCAGACATTGGTTTACGAGATCCCAAATACAGTGGCAAATCCAAAGAAGAAGTCAGTCATACGATCAAAATTGACTGGCCGACGCTCTGCCGATACCGGCCCAGAGTCCCGATCCCACCGGGGATGCTTTGGGTGCGGAACCATCCATTTCTTATGGTCTTTTTCTCGCAAAAAAAGAAAATGGCAGACACCGCAGAGATGGGTAAAGAAGGATTCAATCACACGAGCAAAATTGACTGGCCGATGCTCTGCCGATACCGGCCCAGAGTCCCGATCGCACGAGCGATGCTTTATGTGCAACCCATCAATTTCTTGTGGTTTTTTTTTCATCAAAAAATGGCTGATACCCCAACGATGGGCATCCGGAGACACTTACTCTCGAGGACATTTACCGTCCCGCCTGCGACTGCGCCAACACCGATGCGTCTCACGCAGAGACCGCTGAGCCGTACGATTAATTACAGTGGCGCACTCGGTGCAGTTCACGATGCTCGGAGCGAAAGCCTACCGCCAGGCCCTCGAGAGTTCTCCACCTAATATCGACGTATTTTAGCCATTTTCCCAGGGATCGTCTTGCCACCACCACTACCTTTGGAAACGAGGAGCCAGAGCCTCGGAGCTCTCCTATGTAAGTGTGCAAGTATGTGCTCCGAGCGAATCTCGACTATACCCGGCCGGGGACGACTCTCTCGCTCGCTCACTGTGTTTTAGAGCAGCCACCCTCTCGACATCACCTCTTCCGCCCCTCGCTCGCGTGTTCTCTTCCTATCCTCTTCCTTCCCTCCTTTCCTATCCGAGAATGTTAGCGGAGCGCACCCCGTCGTTTCCAGGCTTTCGCCCCCCCCCCCCTCTCCGCGTCCTCTTTCTCGCTTACCCTCATCTTACTCACCCCGCGGGACTCTAGTGAGTAACGATTTTCCTCCATCTTAGCCCGGGATCGGAAAACCCCGCCGTTTTGAGACCGCTATGTGAAGGCAACTTAAGGAGGGAGTCCTTAAGTTAAGGGACTTCGCATAAGTTCGACAACAATAAGAGAGAATTGCAAGTACTTCTTGATGGTGTAAAAATCTGAAAAAAATCTTGTATACTAAAGGTACTGAGAAGATTAATTTCGTTTATTTTTCTGAACACGTATGAATTTTTTCAGGTTTTTAAGTAATCGTTGATTTTTTATTTTTTTTTATAGAACAAAAATCAACGATTACTTAAAAAT
>JAPYZD010005601.1:0-19864 GCA_030522725.1 Ichneumoninae sp. B BG-2022a | reverse complement strand
TACCCCCCCCCCCCCCCCCCCCTTTGGCCGATTCTCTATCCGAGTCTCGATCACGCTCCGCTCGTCGATCGAGAGTCGATTAACCCACTCGATCCGGCTCGCAGCGCACGACGCGAATAGGAAGCCTCGCTCCGCCGATATAACCCCAGAGGCGTGGCGAAGAGATAGCTGCAACCAATATTGAAAACTACCCGCAAGAGAGCGAGAAAAAGATCTCCCGATGTCGAGGCTATATCGACGGACAAACGTGCCGCCGATGGTTTTACCACCGCCAATGGTACCGATGCCGCGATTCCGGGCAGAGTACCATGATCGCGAAAAGATCGGCCTCCTCGGCACCTCCGACCATCCGGGTACTCGCGCTGCGAAACTAGCTCGCCACCGCTGCACGAGCTCTTTCGTCGTATTAATAATCGCGTGCGCTCTACCTGCGTGCTGCCCGCTTCGGGCGGAAACGTCGAGGCAAGAGGAAACGACAATTTTATAGCCGGTAGGTATACGACCGATAACTGGATGAAAGTACGTTCTCCGTTATACTGTAATTTTCAATCTACTCGCCGACCTCGTGCGCCTGCATCGACCAATTTGCCGCTGTCCAATTTTTACCTGATATCTGACAATATCGTGTGACCGTGAAAAATTTGTTTGTTACATTCAAATAAATTCTGCGCATTTGCCTCGTCTAAGTACCGCGTGTAAATTTCATATTCTTTTTTTTACAACGAATTTCTGCACCCGCGTTCTCAAACTGCATCGAACATACTTTCTATTGAGAAAGTATGTTCGATGCAGTTTGAGAACACAAGCATAAAATTTTTATGCTTTTCGGAGTCTCAGAATTTTCAGTTTCATTTTTTTTTATTTCTTTTTTTTAGATAAATTTAGCTGAATGGAACGAATCGGACTTTGAGAGACTTTGAATTTTTACCATTCGGCATAAAAATAATTAACAAACATTTCCCGTATGCACGAATAGTCCTCGAGGGTACCGTGAATGGAGAAACTCGTACGCTCGCAGCTTCACTCTGAAAAGTTTGCACGAGCGCATTCGCTAGGCGTGCCATCGGCACGGACATAAATATTATTCGCGGCGCGAGCTGACGATAAGCTCACCCCCGGCAGGAACGCGCTCCACGTTGATCCTCTTCATGTATTATTCACGCGAGTGGCGAACGATTATCGCTGTCGGTGCTCGGGGTACGAGAGAAAAAAAAAGAGCCTGCAGGAGAGACAGGGAGAGAGAGAAAGGGTTTGAGGCTCGGTAATTATTTCGACGATATCGCATTTCCATTTCGGTTCCGTATTTTTTTTTCCGTTCCACGCGTGTTATCGCTATATTTTTTCCAACTTTATTTTTCCACTCTTGATAGTACACCTCTATCTCGCAGTTTGCATCAGTCCCGTCTATCGGGGCATCGACAATTCCCCTCGCTTTCCAATCGAACGCACTTCGCCCATTCCTCTTATTTCCATCGTTCATTCCGGTAAAAACCCAGAATCGTCCTCGCCACCGCGCCACGTAAATGAACCATCCACTTATCATCGTACGTAACATCCACCGAGACGCCCGTAGCGGCGATAATGTGAAAAAGGAAAAATTGCAGAGTTGTCTCCATCAGCGGAGAACCTGAACAAACAGTCGGAGTACACGGTACAGTGACGCTCGAGTAATACGTAGGAGAGAGCGGGGCAAAAGGGTCCACCGGCGGACAAAATTCAACCATTTTAGGTAAGAATGGTCTGTCTCACCCCGTTCCTCCGTTATAGTACCGACCCTGGGAATCTCGGAGTCTCGACGCCCCCGGTGCATTAACTTGTGCGAAGAGTTTCTCGAGGAAAGCGCATCTCTAGGTATGATGAGAAAATATCGGGATTATAACGTTTTCGAAACCACCAGTCGTCGAGGTCGAATCGGGCGACAGAGGACCCGGGGTGGAAGGGGACGGCGAAAGTGCAGTGAGAGGATATCAACTTTTCGCGTTCAACTTTTCAGCGGCAACGACGTAAAGACGATAATGAAGGCAAAAATGAGCGACGACTCGGGAGGGGTTCTTTTCTATCTCGTTTTGTCGACACCGTGAAGAGGAGGAGAGAACTCGGTGACCGCAACGAGCGACGACGAAATGGATTACTCGCGATATTTTCCCGCCTCCGAGACTAATGCACTCTTTCTCCTGCCTCCTTCTCCCCGCAGTTGAAACGATGCGACGTTACTCGCTTCGCATTGTTTTCATTGTTTCGTCTCTCTCCCTCGTGGCGCGAAACAGCGGAAACGGAAGTGACGTATACCGTACAATGAAGGTACAGTGTACGTATATATATATATATATATATATATATATATATATATATATATATGTAGTAGCGAAGAGAAAGGAGATAGTTCCTATTGCGGTATATAGTATATAGGAAAGGTAATTACGAGACAGTAAGTGCACCGGGATGGAATAAGAAACGTTCGTGTCGTCTCGAGTGGCTTTACTACCTACTGTCATTATGGTCGATATTTCTAACGACTGTTAGAATTGGTAGAAGATTTAACAGGAATCTCATTGAACTAACATAGATATATATAGAAAAAAACGAAGTTCGTAATTTTACCCGATAAAGATTTTTTATATTCTACTCTATGTTATCGATTGTCGGAAACCATGCGATCGCCTCCCTCGATGCGACTCGTAAAAATAAATCCAATCGCGACAATAATGATTTCTTGAATTGTACCTTTTTAACTTCAATAAACTATACATTCGTATCTTTGTGCCTTTACCAGTAAGGGTCACACCTACACATTTTTTACTGTGCACATGCACAGTAAAAGATAATTTCGTAAAATCCGAATATAAAGTTTCGGAAAAATAATTTTGTTAAATAAGTGCCAAACGCGTTTATTAAGGTTTCAATATAGAAATTGTGTATTTTTGTTTGCAAAACTCAATACTGGATGATGCGATCGGAAAATTAACGAATAAAAAATTGTGGACATTTGTGGACAAAATTGGCAACTCGAAATAATAATAAATTTATCTCTTGATCCGTGTAGCAGTACCGCGCGGAAAGAACGAGCCTAACGCAGGAAAAAACGGCAGTTTGGCGTCGCGGCAGGAAGTGCCCTGCATTCACGAGCCCACGGTAATCCTACCCGCCAAAGTAAATTACACCCTCTGGCGTAACTCCCGTGAGGACAGTGACTGCATTGATATACGTGCCTGTACGTACATACATACATATGTGCATAATGTAACCGCGCATACACTAAAAGCTGTTCCGGAACGTCGGTGCCCGACAACTGGCGAGACCGACGGTCGGACCCCAAAAATGCCCAAAAAGCGAAACGGTCTCCGCGTGACGAGGAAGAGAAAAATAAAAAAGGGGATCTCCGGGCCTTCTTGCACAGTGCCGTGCAACACCATTGTCCGAGGCGGTTGGTTCCCATTGCATTGCAATTACGATGCGTCTGTCGTCCTTCCTCCTTTCTCTTGTTGGCTTCCCCGGTTCTTCGCACTTATCGTCTTGAACCTTTCCCCGGCTCACTTTTCGGTCATCCACGTGTTTCATTCGGGCTCCTTTTTCCTTCTCTCAATTTTTCTCCTTTATCTTGTATCTACGAGAACCGTGTGCGGCTCTTCACGTTCAAAGGAGCGATGTTCTAGTGTAACGATGGGTGGAGGTGAGGTCAAACAATATATTTTCGCAATGCATAACATTACCGCGTCCGCCTCATCCATGTCATTGTTTGCGGTTATCGTTGCATGAAGAGCGCCACATGTAGGATCATCCACTGCTGACCACTCGACTCCTCCCTGCCTTCGAATGCCCCCGACCGGTAGAGCTTTATGCGCCAATCACACTGTACCTCTCTCTTAAAAATGATTGACCATGCAGCTCTTGAAAAAAAAAAGAAGAAAAACCGACCATGTCCATTTGCACAGTTGAGATTTAGAAATTACATCTCCTTCTATCCTTTCGTTCTCGGCTCTCTTTTCTCGGATTATTTTCTGCACGCCTCCATGTTTTTTTTCTTCTGTGTGCGAACTCTACCTACGTCCCCGTGCACGCAGAGGCTACGTCACACACACACACACACACACCGGCGCGCGCGCACACACACACACACACACACACACACACACACACACATCGAACCCGAGAGAACGTTCAACTTAATGGGCCCTCGCCGTTACATAATTGTATAATTGGCACTTGACTCTTCGGGTAGGCCAGAGCAATTCCGCGAATGCTCGCTTTTACCCTCCTTCCCGCCCGCCACCGGCGAGCGAGCGCGAATGCACCTCCTATTCCACTCTTTCTCCGTTTCATTCTCCTCTCCCCTTTTGCGCTCCCTCTCACGACTACAGGAATTAATGAATTAATTGGAGTGTGCCACTGAAACTTGGCTCGATTCGCTTACAACTCTTCGGTCCCGTCAATTTCGTGTACGCTCTCGCGTGCTGCTCGCCAACCAGTCAAGCAGCAATTCGAGCATGCTATCCCAGCCAACGGCGTGGCAACTCACGCGCGCATGCACACGCGGGCTTTACCTCTTTCGACGATTAATGCGCCTGCCAGCTTGTAGTTGCTGGCTTCGACCGATTTCGTATTACATTGTACGTGCACGAACAGTCACACAACACCCGATCCTTCTGCTTCCGAAGACAACCCGTCGATTCCTACTCTCACGCTGTCTGTAATCTCATTCTCATGTTTAAGTATGTAATCGTAAGTCAATAACATTCAGATTTTAAGATCGTCGCCACCAAAGATGTTTTACATGTCCCGAGAGTCCAAAAAAGCGTTTTCCCGTTTCCGTCCGTCCGTCCGCTCTTAATCGTCAATCCGTTCTGGAACGTCGCCCGAAATATTCCTTAAATACAAAAGTCTTTCTGTTGCTGTTCCCATACGAACAATCATTATAATTTTTTAATGGCCAGAGCTTATAACGATAAGGGTGAGTACAGGGAACGCACAGTGATTTTTGGGAGACAATGAGGTCGGTTCAGGGATGTTATTTCGCACTTGGAAACTGGCGAGCAACTTCTTGCAAACTTTTGTCTTGTCGGGCGGCGGATGGTGGGGCTGGTGGGGTTGGGGGTGGTGGCCGGTAGTCCGGGAGGGGGATAGAGCCAGAAGAAAGCAAAACAGAGGCGAGACTGGTAGGAAGCTCGGCGAGAGAGTCTGGCGTTGCCGCGAGTTCATGTTTCTCTCCGCTATGTGCGTGCCAAAAGGCGGTTTCCCCGTCGCGCGCGCTTTACATACGAAACGCTCGCTCCCTCGCGAGCCCGCGTCCCTATTGTTTTTTCCGCTGAGTTATGGCAGCGGTCCACCGACGCCTTGCATCATGCGCGCTCGTGCGCACGGTGTACACGAGAACGGTCGCACTTACGCAAGCGGCAGAAGCGGCAGCAACTGCCCAGACGCCCTGGCGTCCAAACACACTTTTTGTTTCCCCTGGTTGTCTCATCCAGGGCGAGCCCTGCGGACGACGACGCCTCCTGCAAAGATTTCACGCTGTTCTACACGCGACTGTGGAAGCTGTCCACTCGATTCGCACAAGCATAATGGGAAGATTTGTCCTCGGTGGCATAATATGCGCGCTGGTACAGACGAGATTGATTGAACTGGTAAAAAAAATTTTAAAAATGCCCATATTCTTTTTTCATTTTACTTACGCTGTCGATTAATAAAGACCGCCTTCCACGAAAGTGTCGTCTACCAAGAGGTGGAGTCCTTCAAAGAATCTCCCGCTTACACTCGCTCAGGATACATTCCGGACGATCCCTCACCGAGATATATATTGCCCATTTTTTCTGTTCTTTTTTTTTGTCGATGAATCTTTCATGCATGACTCGTAATGTATACAAATTGTTTCAAAGTTATTCCGACCTCCCTCCCGCTCTCCCGCCCTCTGATATTCAATTAATTTGCGACCCGAAATATTTGCCGGAGCAGATGTACTTGCTTCATCGGCTTCACGTGTATACACTAAGATCCCGGAGTAAAGAAACCCAGGAACATTTCCAGTACTGGTGTGTAAGTGGTTAACACAATCGCGTGTTGATTAATGTTCGGCTCGTACCCATTACTCATCCTAATCTACCGTCGAATGGAGCAGTGCTTCGCGCACTTGAGGATTTATTTATTTTTTTCATGGATAGTGGCAATTATATCAATTTGTAATTGATATGATATTGTGTCTTTACCCCTCCGCCCCCCCCCCATCTCGCTCATCGAAGTTGTGTTCGAGATTATCGGAGCAAGATCAGCTCGTTGAACATGAGAAGACCCCGACGAGTCGATACTGCACACCGTACCCTATGTAAACGCTGTTGCTGTTGCGCGCGAGGAGTTCGTAACGTACGTGCAAGTACACACGTCGTGCCCGCGCTCCGAGCACGCAAGCCGCTCTCTTGCCTTATTTATTGCTCTCCTTATGAGCTCTTATTACAAAGTGTAATGGTTCTCATTACCAGACCACTAACGAGAGTAGTATACCATACTGCAATCTGATCTAGTCGTCGTCGTCGTTGTCGTCGTCGTGTGTAGTCTGGCTGTCCGTTCCGTACGTGTACATTTATTTTACCACCGTCCTCTCTCATCGCTGTTCTCCTCACCGAGGGAACGCGAAAAGACCACGCCCGCACTGTCGCTCATCGGCTATGCCATACATATTCCTCACGCTCTCGTGCGTTGTCGAGGAAAAAAAAACCGACCCATAGCACGAATGACGATGTATCAGTAGATGCAGTTGTCCCGAGGGAGACCACAATGCAGCGTACAAAAAAATGAATACAGGGTAGGCTGGCCAAGGATCATGCCATATTTTTATCTGGAGTATTTTCGCCCAAGAAGAGCAACACCCGCGAACCATCGACACAGTGAAGGTGGATTCATTTCTTTGGTAAATTATTTCTGTAGTCTGTCTCGTAGACTCGTTCCTGGCAGCCGTGGGCTCATAGCTCAGGCGAGCCTTCAGCTGGTATTACCGAAATAATGAAATTTCGACAATATCCAAGGTGCTCCACTACAGTCACGAAACTACCTCTCTGACCCCCTTTTGTCTCGAGTGTTTTCTCAAACGAGTCTGAATGAGACGTGCCAGAACAAAAAATACGCTCCTCACTCGTCACCCGTTGTCTCGATGCGGTCGGCCGACACGTCGTCAGGAAATTCGTGGAACTTCTGCATGGATCTATTATGTTCTACACCCGCGTCCATAGTCCGTCCGTCAACGCGGCCGACGCATCATCGCAAAATTAGAAACCGAAGGAATAGACTCTTCCAGCGTGACGTCAAAACGTTAGTTATCGGCACCGATTTGCGATTCGAATAATCGACTTCCGCTAGCCTCTTCCCAGGTAGGCTATCATTTACGCCAACTTCGTTTAAATGGCACAACAAAAATTGCACAACGTCGGTCGTGAGCGCGCACTGCTGAGATTATCTACAACAAACTTCGACGCGCTCAACCACTCAGAGAACTTATACAAAAAATATGTGTTTGCGGTTTATGTATATTTGCAGATTTGCTTAAACTATTCGATAATAGCTAAATTCTGTCCAAAGTATCCTTACAGCGCCATCCATATAAGCCACGTGTATCAGATTCGAACACACGATGTTTCTCCGAGCTAGTTACTTTTTGGCGGAAACGTGTTTTGGTGTAAGTGATAGCCTACCTCTTCCCACACTATTTTTTTTTCACACGTGTCGCCAGTGGATCTCGTCTCGTACCTCGAGCAAAAACCAGAATCCAGGGCGCGTCCACTGAAACGTTATAACATCCGTCATACCCGGCACTTGATCTTAATTTCCCGTACACGTTAACAATGTAACTTGCGACTCGTGTGAGACGACGAACGACAACGACGCTGCCAGGCAATTTTGTTGCCGCATCCTACGCGCTGCACACAGATAGATCCGAAATACGATACAGAAAGCGTGCGCTGTACCGAGCGCCGCCAACGCCGTACAGTTATAGTGTGGGCGGGTGCGCTCCGGGCGGCCCCCGACCGCCGCGTGCCCCCCCCGGGCCGGGAGGAGCGGGGGGGGGGGGGGGGGGTTCTCCGTGGCTCTGCCTCTCTCTCGGTCGTACGTGGAAAAGCTCTCTCTGGCGCTTTCTCGGGTTTCGGAGCGGGGGGCACACGCGATTTATCGCTCGTACGCACATAAATAAGGGAGCGTACATAAATACGGCGCGCGGTTGCACGGCGTTGGCTCTCGCGGTCTCTATGCCTCACCGGTTCACCCGTTGGATATGGCTGCGCGGCCTATATGGTACACGGGGATTTACTATGTATCACAATGCGCCCGAGCAACGAGCTATGGGGCCCGATGGATGATCAGCGGGGGGAGTGCGGCCGGTGTGTCTGGCATCGGAGAGACATATAGGGAATGGCCCGCAGACGAATGTGGTATGCGAAGGTGCGAAACGAGGGAAAATAACGGAGAAAGGTAGCGTCGGTGGCGCACAATGACAAGGAAGAAAGATGGAGAAGTCACGGTGCTCATCCTGGCAACAGGTTTATCTATCAGAGCAGACTGCAGACGATGATCGACGGCTGAGGCTGGAAAGGGACTGAATTATAGTGCACAGCAGGTTTTCCATGGCTGGGAGGACTTTGAATCCTCGTGTCGATTCGCAGGGAATATCACCGCGACATTTCCAAATCTCAATCGCGAATATTTTAATTCATTCGTTAGCCTAGAATGTAAAATCTCACTTCATCTGCTACGTGAATTTTTGCTGAAAGCGCTCGGAAAGTGTCCATTAGGGCAAACAACTGTTCGTAATGTCTACAATATAATAAGGACATCGATCCGATATTACTAATGATTTTTCTATCCCGCCCGCCTGTCTCTACGTCTCGTTGGATCATATTTCCCGTGACATTCCGCGGTTATATACCCGGTAAATTGGCAATTATAGCCAGTCAACGCTGATCATTGAGCCGCGAATACATGGTCTGCTGATCTCTCTGTGGCCGATCACCACGGAATTCAGAGGAGTTCCAGGTACTCTCTTCCCTTGCGGGTGCACGATCAACACAAAGGTATCGATTACGGTCCACTGTAATAAGGGGTGAGTCACGGGCATACACGCCAGGGGCTCCTCCGCTCCTGCTACTGCCGTAACGTACCTGCAGACGACAGGTGAGAAGACTCGAGCTACCAACGGCCGGCCAGTAGCATCTCGAATGCTCACGTCCTCTCTTGGCGCTTATTAGCCGCAGGGATAATAATTTATAACTGCACACACCCAGAGCCAAGTTCGAGAATCTCTTGGAATGATTTGTCGTTCTTCAAACTCTTGAACTTCGTTGATTTTCCTTTTTTTTCGTTGCATCTATCGGATCGAGTATTTCCCATAAAGCTCGAAATTCAACGCAGGGATAATCTTGAACCCAGTCAAGCGAAAGTAGAAATCCGAAGGATCGGGTGTTCACCGTTCTCGAGCAGTTTGGGTGGCCGGCTGACGCAACTGCTCCAGTCCTACCTCCAGATGACGACGAAAAACACCACATATGAACGGAGACAGAATAAATCGTTGCAGGGTACGTCAAATTTGCAACAGGATGCGTGGAAATACAGTGTCGTGGTCCAAGTATCGAGAAGGCAGTTAAAACAGTCAATATAGACTTGTCTTCTCGCGGTTTTTTTTTTTCGTTTTTCGTGATTATTTTTACACCCACACGGTATTTTCCAACAGCTCGTGCTACCTCGCAGAAAAGCCGTATCCCACTATCGAGCTCCGTTAAGGAACGAGAATTGAGTTTGTTCAGGAAACTTCTGGATGCTCCCGGCTTCTGTATAGTTTACCGTAGCCGAGCCGTCGGTTATTTGAGGTATTTGAAGGACCGTTGAGAGAGAAATTTACTAAAAATACACAGAAATTGGAGGAGCCAGGGAGAATCCGTCCGCCGAAGTCCCGAAGAAATACACAGCGCGAACAAGAACGCGAAGCTGAGTGAAGGAAGGAAACGGGAGCTTTGAGAAATAAGAAATAGTTTCCTTCTCGAATTCTTCCGGCCCTCCCCATTATCATGTTTTTTTGTAGTAGCATCCACCAGCAAGGGAAACTTTCGGCCAACTTTCAGATTATGTATTCCCCTCGGAGTTTCTTATCAACCTCTCTCTCTTTCCCTTCCTTGTTTCACAGAAGCGTAGCATCCTCCTCTTCGAGTAACTACCATCTTTGTAACGAACCACCCTTTTTCGATTTTTTTTTCTGTCAAAGTTTAAGGAGTCTGCCTTAATGAATTTGAATAATCGAGACGAGGAAGCTCGATCGAGCGCCAAGTGAATTCCGCCAAGTTAAGAGGAGGAACTCGAACGACAAAGTGTTGTTCCCTCGAGTGTGTGCCTTATCCGTAAACTCCGATCCATCCCTCGATTCGGAGGGTGACAGGATTGTTGCCGCGGTCGCGACACTGTTGCTGCTGGACAAGGGTCACTCATCGTCCCGTACAGCTCTTCTCATAGGCCAGAATGAATGTAGTTGGTATAATAATGATAGTAACAAACGCGTCACCAACGGCCCGTGGATAACACGTGTCACTGGCTCTCTTATTCCCGCCCTCCTCTGTCACCCTCCCCCATCGAAGCTTACACGTCGAAGGATATCTTCTCGATACTTTTTGTCGGCGCGTTTCCATCCTTTGTTCGCTCTTCGGGGTAGCCCCCTTCGCGCCGGACCTGAATGGTAACGTTTCACCGGAGTATTTCACCATCCCCACTCGCCGTTCTCGGTCCCGCTGCCAGCACTCTCTCTTTCTCCCGGTATCTTTCACCCACGCATTCCACATCGCGCATGACTGCTCGGCCAAAAAATTCGCATGGAACATACTTTTCCGCTGTAACCCTGACTCCCTTTCATCCTCTTGGTCCCCGGACCGATATATACTCTGTTGTTTTCCGTATCTTTTTTTAGTCCCGATCCTATCAGCTCTCCACCGAACTCGTCCCTTTCTGGGGTTAACGTGATAATCAAGATCATTTGGCAATGGTCATCTTCACGTTTATTTCATGTGAAAAAGTAGGGTAGAGCGGGGCAAAATGGGGCAACGGGGCAAAACGTCATTTTTCAATAATTTTTGGATGTCCAAATTCGCCCTATCGGATACATCAGGCTTTGCTGCCCAGTTTTGCCACCTTGCCCAATCTAAAAATGATTGGAAAATTTTGTTTTGCCCAAAAACCCCGTTTTGCCCCGTTGCCCCATTTTGCCCCGCTCTCCCCTACCAACATTTTGTAGTAGACATTTCAAGATTTCTTCTGCTGTTTGGCCTATTGGCAAAATCTTATTTTTCACATGAATATTGGAATTCTCCTTTAGGTCCTTTAGATTCCCATCACTCCTACGTATTACTGCCATCTTTCTCCTAAGGCGCTCATCCTTCTGAATATTTTTTCGCTTGTCAGACAGACCGATCTGACGAGATCTCCGGCGCTTTCGCTCGTGAACGTATTTATATCCCCGTTCGAAGGGAACCGTTCTTCGGCCTACTGGCTCTGGCGCTCTGTCAATCGATGATTGACGCTTCAATTCGAGCGATACAGCGAGGCAAAAGGACGATGAACCTGAGATCAGTGTTGCAAGGCGTACAAAGTGATCTAAATGTATTCGGGTTTTGGGCATAAAAGACGAAAACGTGTTTCCGGACGTGAATTTCCCCTATTCGCTACCCTCCGACAATTCGCATGAAACATACCTACCACAATGGCCTATCCCCGAAATCGCAACGATGCTCTGCCAGGGTAACACGACGAGCCTGCTGCGCGGTTCGTTCGGCTTTTTCCTTAGCCGATTCATGCCGACTCGAGACCCCCTGCCCTTATCGAGCGTGTCGAGCCGACTGTGTTTCCGAATGCCTGCGGTGAATTCATCCGATCGAACGTGGCACACGCTCGTGGTCATTGTCATCTCACATTTGATTGACGGATCAAACGGGATCCCCAATGAGTGGCAATGGAAAAAGCGCCCCTTTCACGGTGAGAAATGAAATAAACAGCGGCAACAGCTGGAATCAGAGCGTTATCACATCGATTCTTCCTTTTCAAACGTCTCTTTTCTTCTTCTCCATTCCTCGTTACCAGCTATTTATTTTTCTATTTCCTAGGTGAAGAATTGATTAATGAGCGAACATCGTATAGCGATATCCGTGGACCGCTCACTGAACCATTTACTATTACTTTGATTATCGTTGGAAGAGCGTTGGCGCAATTGGAATTCGTCGAAGCTTATCGAGTTAACGACGAGAAAGAGAGAGAGAGAGAGAGTTCCTTCTTGAAGATACAAAATCACCGTGATAAGGGAGCTTTGTGCGATTGACGCCGGAGGAAGAGTTCGACGTCTCGTTAGTGCATCGCGTTCGTTAACGCTGGCGTTCAGTTCGAATTCACGGCTGAACGAGATTGAGCTCTCCGGAGCCTGGTGTCCCTACAGCGGACGTCTTCTCACTTCGTCCACGCTCGCTGAACCGTTTCTTTGTGCATCTCCAAATTGATCTATTTAGCTGCATAGCTCGACCAGTTATCGACAAAGGACTCGGCTAGAATTTCCAGGTACCAGAATCGTCGCGCGCACGGTTCGACATCGTCATTACTACCGGATACCCCGTTGTTTCCGACCTTTAACCAAAACTTCAAACGGTCTATCTCCCAGCGAGAAATCCCAAATTTAATATCAGCGACGTTGTCGGTGGAAACGCGGGGGGTGTACTTTGAGTCGAAGAAATTTCGTCGCGTCGATGGGAGCGATAGCCAACGTCACGAAATAATGAACGTGTTTACGGTATACTTTGACTACAGGGACTATATGTAACTGCGGCTACGCGAAACTTTTGTGCCGCGGGACTCATCCCGGTGACGGCAAAGCAGCCGACTGACGGATAAAACGAGCTCACAACCTGGCTGTCGTTTACTATCGGCATTATTGGTATTCACTTGCCTGTGGAATTTGTAATTCGATGCTCCTATTAAGCCCGCTCTCGCGAGGGGAGGGCGACTATAAAGACTGGCGCGAACCAATATAATCCCGGAGGAGACAAGAAATAATACTGCGACAAATTCCACGAGGGCAAAGGCGCACCTCCCGCTCGCGAATATCACAGTACGCCCTTGATAGATGTTATGAAAATTCAGCGGGTTCACCAGAGTATACCTGCCCAGCAAATAAGGCTTGTGTATTTAACAAAACGTTTCTTGTACCAAAGACTCACAAATTATGTTTATCGTAAATTTTCCAATTTTTTATACCAACGAACCGAAGCTTTTTAGTAAAAAAAAAAAAAGTAAATTTACCATGAAAAATAATATCCGATAATTTCTTTGAATACGGAAGTACTTTTTGCACGGGAACGTACTAAACTTTTCTACCGCGTATGAACGTACAGTTGACTAACGTTCACGTATTCTTAACGGTAGACTTGCTCGCTGACCCTGGGTATTCCATGCATTGCAGGTATAACCGTACATACGGGACACATATATCTGCGCGAAAACACATTTATCAAAGATTATTTCTCGAGCCATTGGCTCCGTCCGATTCGTCTTCTCGTCTCGCGCCGCGTTCTCTTTTCCTCCCCCATTAAAAATCAATACCGTGAATGGGGGGAGGCAGGGGGAAAGAGGAGGTTTAACAAATATGAGTGCGCTATACGTACGTTTACTCACACGCTGTGGAAAAGTCCCAGTAATAACAGCTCTGAGAGAGAACGTTGTGACTTTCGCTCATCATCGACACCCTCGTCAAATCGGATCCCAATCAGCGGGGGGTTATGGGATTCCCATCGCAAGCGCGACGGAATCACTGTGATTTATCGACACGTTGTTACGCACCAATGATCGTACCAGTGTCGCGTTCGCGACACTTCAGGCCGGCTCATATGGCCATGAATTTCTGTTCGGCATTATGACGCGTTACACAATTTTTCTTCATCCACTCCGGAGAGATTTAACGATCGAAAAACCAGATCCTCAAACCGGAAGTAACGTGTTTCCGGTGTGACGTCACTTCAGGTCGCAAACAGCAATTTTTGAATGACAAGTCGAACGCATTATCGTCGCAATCGGATGCGAATCAGTGGGGTGCAGAGTCACGCGGAGGCATTGCTTTATCTGTAACCCTCGTAACACGATCAGATCGTTAACGACAATCGAATTCTTCCACTGTCTCGCGACCTCACTTCTCGAACAAATCACTCTGCGAGTGCCGGGTTGTTTGGCGCTTTAGAAAAGTCAAATGTAAATGTTTTTGTTCTTTTTTTCATCGTACCCACGAAATGGCATCTGGCGAATCAGAAGGATGCTTCAGCGGGATATACGCGGGGCGCAATGGTGTACAGACTTCCGGGCATTTTCCCTCGAGTTCTGTCGGTCCGACGAGTTCCCGCGATGGAAGCGAGGAGAGTCGGTGGGCAAGGGTGAAAGAGAAAGAAAGAGTGATAGACGAGAAAGCGTTTCCGATCATTATCGATGTTTACGCCACGGCCGATTGGCTCGCGGTCGTGAATGGAAGCATTCGTGCGAATCATCGAAGGGTTGAACATTGCATATGAATCGGGCCGGCCTGTGTATTCCACACATACAGTATATTATACGCCTATACCTCATCCCAATGCGCTTCTGTTACTGCGGAGGATCGAAAATAAAAAGTTCATCCGCACGGGGAAAAAAGAGAACAGCTGCAGAAAATAAATGACCGTAGGTATATGATTGTACCAATAGCAATGGCCTCTAATGCGAGAAACGATAGACACGGTTACAGACCATTTTCACACCGGGGCGCTACGATCGACGCAGTGCCAGATAATCGCGATCAAATATCCGCTCAGTGGCTGCGCATTCGTCGTAAATGTTTGATGTAGGGGCGAATTATGTGCCAACCCTTTCAATCCGATGGATAAATAAATTGGGCAAGGGACGATCGAATTGGCTAGCAAACTGATCGGAGGAAAATCTTTGAGGACTTCGTTAAAGAAAATCAATAGCTTTCCTACCACGAAAAAACCCGGTGTGTTCAGTTAACGTAGGGTCGAGGGTGGCCCGCGTTGTGTCGCTGGTTCGATGCTCCGGTGCGTGGTCCACGAGAGGGAGGGCGCGAGAAAAGCTCCGCTTCTCTTTTCGCCCCATGAATCTCGGGCACCCTGGCGCGTAGAGAATTACAGCTCTCCCTTATTTATAGTTATCGCCTTTTAAAGCGTATTTTCTGGCGGCTCAGGTGAGCGCGGGTGGGCCGGCAAACGAGGGGCACGGCGGTCTCTACTGTTGCACTGGCATTGCTGGGTGTATATACCCGTTGAAAATTTAATGCCCAGTCTCGCCGTTGTTGCCCCGCGCTCTCTGCGACACGATATCACGGCTGACGATCTACGCACGTGTTTCGCTGCTCGTGTCTTTCTGTACTCTACCGAATCTGTATATTCACATTTTACGCACCCACACACGTGGGGCCCGACGAATCCCGGAAATCGAGATTCTCACGCGTCACACACGCGATTTACCGTACTATATACATCGTCCCTTCGATACTGGCCAGATAGCCTATCTATTGCCGCTGAAAAACAACCCTATTCCCTGTATCAACAAAATCACCCAACATGCTATGAATCTCGCTCTCTCTGCGCCAGTGCTGCTCTCTGCGTTATCAGCTAATTGCAGTTTCACACCGACACAAAGAATGACCAACTTCGCCTACAGCTGAGATATCGAGGTTCACCGGTCCACTCTCTCCTATGCATGGCCAGCTTATCCCTTTACCTGTGACTATTAAAAATTAACATAAAAAGATATCCTCCAGAGAGAATATTATCCTCGGCTGAAAGATCCATAATTAATTTGCAATTATGATGAAGGGGGCGAGAAAGTGAATTCCGTTGGAGGTGGTTATGTTCTCAGGCGTAACGTTGTACTATACCATAGATGAAAATCCGGAATTTCAGTGGCAAGGCGTAGACAGGCTTTCGAGTATACAGAGAGGGTTTCACACTGTTCTCGTTCCCGGTATTTCCAAGAACGACCGAGATAGAGAGGAATAGGGGGGGATGTTAGTCTACGGTGGTTCATCCCGAGGGTTACCGACGAGATGTTCCGCTACGTGGCTCTCATCCCTGAATAATGAATCTCTCACGGCATCTAAGTCTCTCGATTTCGAGCGTTCCGTGTGCACATCTCCCACCCTCCCGCGAAACTAAAGTATACCGGAAGACAGGATAGAGACTTCGGGGAGGCAGCGAACGCGGAGTCTCCATACACTACGATTGTCGCAGTCCCCGCCTGTTCGGAATGGAGGACACATAATAGATATCTCTCGGGCGGCGTTTGTCAGCGACGTTTCCCCAAATGCAGTATCTATATCCGAGCGAATACCGTATAAAGTTCCGCAGACTCTCGCTGTCTGAATAAATCAAGAAATTATCGTGGGCGATGTTACTGCGCGCTGGTGTGAGTCAACCGCGACGCTGTATTATACATAAAATCTCACCGTCTCGAGACGTCGATGCACGAATCCGCGGCGGAGACTTCGGCGTCCGCCGAGCACGAACGTCGAAGCTCTCGGTGTCTCAGCCAATGTCGCACGGTTATGGAGAATTTAGTACCGCAGTTACGTATGACAGACAATCACTCTCCGACAAAAGGCCGTAGGAAGGATTTCGGCGAATCCTTTGTGATCGACAATGTCTCCGGGAGCGGAGGAGAGCGGGCGGAGCTCTACGTTCTCCGGGGCTGCTGAGACAGCGGAGCAAGAGCCAGGGCGAACATGCGGAAGCAGCCTCGCGACGGTTCTTACTCTTCTTAGGCTTCGTAAATTTTAAGTGGTCGGTACAGCGTTGGCTTTGATGCCAACGAGAGGATCTTCCTTGCTCAGGGCGCCAAAGGGAATCCGTAGAGAGGCCTCGAGGCGGGCCGAGCACAGGTCACAGGAACCTCTTGTAGGTGTCTGCCGTAGAGTAGATTTTATTCTATTCTGCGGAGGTAAAGCAGACGAGACTGCTCCCCGCCGTCCCTCAGGTTCGAGCGGTACCTTGGGCGCAGTGTACAAAGTATGAATCTAGGAGACGCTCGAGGCCCGGAGACTGAACCCCCGGGTATTGCGTCAAACGCGCCCGCCACCGTGTACACTTACGCGAGAGAGCCGTACGCAAAGAGATCTTATCAGCGTACATGTGTGATGAATGGAAACCTTTCTTTCTCTGTTGCAGAACGTCGGCGCGCTTCCCAAGCGAACACTGGTGAGTACAAATTTTTTTTTTATTATTTATTTCGCTACTATATAAATTACGAGCAACGATCCGACGAGATAGTACATTTATTTCGGGCTTGATCGCCGTACACGCAGGGTAATAATGAATTTCTTTTTCCGCGCGGTTCACGCTCGAGTACGCGGACTGTAATTAACACAGTACAGTGCACGCGCACACACACGAATGCGGAGTGGGATATGTATGAATTAATAATAATTATTAGAGGTTTCGTTTCTGGCATTCTGGAATTATTTTTGCAACGGGTATTTATCATTGGAAACACCGACGAGAGGAGTGGATCGCGATCTATACGCGAGGTTCCCCTGGTAACACGCGCGGGGGTACTCGCCGTTGCAAAAATAAAACCCACCTGACGCGCTCGTTTTCTCGGCTCGCGGAGCTCCCGATTTTAATTTATATCCTGTGGGTCGTTTTTTTTTTTCGTGCCGGCAGCGAGTCCGGCCGGAGGTAAGTGCGGGGAACTTTATCGAGGGCGAAAAGTATACCCAAATCGCGAGAATTGTCCATCACGACGATGACCCCCTCCACGGCCGGTGACCCCTGTGGCATCTGGAATATTTTTTTTCATTATAAACCCGCCTTCCCAATGGCGGGATTCCGTTCTTTCCTCATCATCCTCGTCCATCCGAACTTGGTCCATCGTCCACTTATCATTCCCGAGCTTAACCGTTTCAATCCTCTCGCCGTCGGGCGATTTCTCTGTAACTGCAGCGCCCAGAAACCCCGGAGCTTTAAGCTGATGTTAATATTTGATTTGCTAGTTGCCGGGTAGAGTGGCGCGTGCGCAACCCAGCCCCCCATGCACATCCCCTATCTCGACGACCGTACACCTCCGGAGATCCACCACCTCCTCTATTTCTTCCTCCTCGTCATCGCTCTTCACAGCGCGCGCCGTCTCGCCCTGCGCGTTCGCGCACCTGTCGTTGTCGTCGTCGTCGTCTTCGTCGTCGTTCTCATCTACGTGGTGGTTGCTCAGCAGGTCCGCGCTAGCACCCGAACCGAACAACCCACCCCGTCCACCGTAGCCTATCGCTTCTATTGCTGCTCGCCTGGCGACAGCGGCAACTGAATTGACACGCGATTTCGTCGAGCCATTCATCTATCGATCGACATCGACTATGTGTACGTCCTATCTATCTGCTTGTCTGCTCCATGTCTCTGTGTGTATGTATGTAGGGCCGGCATTCGAGCAGACCGCGAGGTTTATAATCGTACGTCGGCTGCGGCTGACTGCACGTCTGTTGCTATGCTGCACGTGCTCTCCTCTCCATCCGTACCCGCGGATGGTTTCCCGGTTGGCAACACGACGAACCGAAACCGGGACACTATGCTCCACGGGATCAGGAGGCTTTTTGAATAATTCATTGACCCCCCTCCTCCCCCACTTACGGAGTATTCAGTGGTGTAATTGCTATTTCTGATGACACAGGGCATACCTTATTGCCATTGGACACTTTGGCTGACGAGTCATTTGGAATCGACGAGCTTGTGGCTATTCCTGTTGTTTCGGGGCACATGGTAACAGTCGATTCGATTGCGCATTTCGGTCTCCGGAGCTTCTTCGTCAAAATTAATTTAAATTTTTTATAGAAACCCGATTCGATCAACGGACTAGGGTTTCGATCTCCGTAACTAAAGCCAGATGCTCGTGCAGGTGTCGAGTTCCCTTGTTATTTTTGACCGATAATCAAAAATCTTCGGAGCTCGGTAGGACGGGAGCTGAGCGAGGAGCATTATGTGCGAGGTGAGCGTGAGATGAACATGCGGGACCATTTATAATGTCATTGCGTGCGTTTGACGAGCGCGAGTACCGAAATAGAGGCCCGTCGTCGTGCGTTCGTGTGTATAAGCTGAGCTCTCTTGGGATCTCGTACCGTTCACTCGCGACCTTCGAGCAACCGCCGCTGGTCCATACTTCCACTCTCGCGAGCAGTCAGAAACGTATGCGAGATAAAACTATGCACCTGCGCAAGAGGCAAGACGGAGACAGAGATATGACATGACCCGTCGACGCCTCTCCTCCGAAGGTGCCCGTCAGCTGATTGGAGCTTTGCCACCGGTGTTTTAATGGATCCACACTGCGGGTGAGAAGATCCAGGATTCTTGGCCCGTCGTTCCCCCATGGAAATAAAGTATATGCATAAATATATTTCGAGATATATGTCATTATACATGAGATATATACTGGATATATAATATACATTCACTATATATGTGAGATATAGAATTTTTTGCCACATTATATATCTGAAAAGTATGACGAAGATATATGAAAGATATATACATGACATATATTCATTCAAATTTCTTTTTACGGTGGTTAATACGTACTGAAAAATGGTTTGGCAATATTAAAGAAATGTATTGATTTGTCATCACGAAATATTTCAATTTCGAATACAATACTATATTTGGAGAAAGAAATAAACCTAACGACCTGAAGTTGGGCTCGAACCCGGGACTTTTCGCACGCTAACCTGGAACCTTACCGCTACGCTGCCACGTATCATTTTAATTGTTCTCATTCCCAGCGAGATTTGAACGTAACAAAAGTTTTCTTATTTCAAGTGATGATCATCAATTTTCTGATGATGAAAGTAAAT
>JAPYZD010005600.1:0-14824 GCA_030522725.1 Ichneumoninae sp. B BG-2022a | reverse complement strand
TATACATATACATATACATATACATATACATATACATATACATATACATATACATATACATATACATATACATATACATATACATATACATATACACAATAACGCATACAGCGTATGGGCACATGTGTGTACATATGTGTTCTCCACCCCGAGGAACCGATAAAGCTCGATAGCGCCGTGGACGGAATTGGAATCGGGGTGCGCCGGATCTATGGACAAGGGTGAGGGGGGGGGGGGGTGGTGCAAAATTGTAAAGATGGAAATTTACTCGGTAAACCGCTGTGCCGTTCATATGCTCGCTTCAATCTCCGCAGGCGTTCTCCACCCGTGAAGATCAATAATCCTTTGATGCGATATAATAAAACGGACAATCGAATTTCTTCCCGAAATCTCCGATACAACACCCCCTTTGTTCCATCAGCTTCGCACCCGGGGTTGGTGCAATAAATATTAAAGAGTCACGGGCGACATTCGCCGCCGTATACATGTATTGGGTCGAACAGATGGAAATAAATCTGCGGTCCGGTCGCAAAGATCAATAATCCTTTGATGTAATTTAATACAATGGACAATCGAATTCTCTTTGTGTAATCTCCGATAGAACACCCGCTTCGTGCCATCGGCTTTGTACCTGCGGATGCGGCGGTGAATGTGAAACGGAAACTTGGCCGAATTCCCGAAGGTATTTTTAGGTGGGACTTTTCAGGTACCCCAAGGTCGGTAGTTTGAACGGATGATTGTTGCTGGGATCGATTTAAGAGCCAAGTTTGGTCCTAACTTTATTGGGAGCTGAAGATCAGACTTAGGATCAGACTTTAGATCAGACTTAGGATCTGACTTAGGATCAGACTTAAGATCAGACTTCACATCAGACTTAAGATCAGACTTATGATCAGACTTAGGATCAGACTTAAGATCAGACATAGGATCAGACTTAGGATCAGACTTAGGATCAGACTTAGGATCAGTCTTAGGATCAGACTTAGGATCAGACTTAGGATCAGACTTAGGATCAGACTTAGGATCAGTATTAGGATCAGTATTAGGATCAGAATTAGGATCAGAATAAGGATCAGACTTAGGTTCAGACCTAAGATCAGACCTAAGATCAGAACTAAGTTCAGACCTAAGATCAGATCTAAGATCAGACCTAAGTTCAGACCTAAGTTCAGACTTAAGTCTGAATTCAAATTCGATTGCAGTTCTCGTTCGATCTTCATATGGATCTTACAACCAAACTTAAGTAGGAGATCAAGTAGAATGGAAGGCTCGAACAAATACAAATAAATCTCCGGTCCACTCGTGAAGATCAATAATCCTTCGATGTAACGCAATACAACGTACAATAGAATTTCTTCCCGAAATCTCCGATACAACACCCACTTCGTCCCATCAGCTTTGCACCCGTGGACGCTGCAATAAATATAAAATTGCTCCGAGCGATATTGACCGCGATATACACATACCGGTCCGAACAAACAAAAATAAATCTGCGGTCCACGCTCGGACGTCCGCTATAAAATATGAATTTCTCCATACCTCCGAGGTCTTTCTTTGGCGCGCGCCGGTATTATATTTTTCGGGAAGTTAAAAAGGGCAGCGGGGAAGCAGGGAGATTCGGTGAGGCGGAGAGGATGGCGATAGATAAATTTGAATGAATTTATTGGCCCGAAATGGCGCGACGAGAGCTGCATGGTTGGATCTCCGTTGCTCCCCGGTGAGCCTGACGATGGCTGGCTGGCAAGAGCGTTCCAGCCGAATATCTCTCCTCGCATCGTCGGACACACGGGCGGGACGTTTCATTATTCACGATGTCTGTACGATATCCCGCGCTCTGCTTCTGTTGCTGATTGTTGCCTCTTCTACTCGCCGCTCGCATGCAACGAAACGCCGCCGCGGAAATTATATCCTCCGCTCCCTCCACCCTCCTTGCAGCTCCGTTCCACTTTCATCAGACGAAGTGATGCTGCGTCGATTTCAATGAACGTTCCGACGCGCCTGACAATGCGACTCGGTCGCCTCCTCGACAGCGTCGAGGGAAACTTGGACGAGTTCCTGATGGCATTTTTGGGTAGGATTTTTTTTGGATACCCTAAGGGTCGAATTTTAAGTTGTTGGTTAGAAATCCGGATCGCTCTTGAGTCAAACTTAAGATCGAACCTGAATACGAACTTGAGTTCGTGGTTAAATTTGATTTTAAGGTCGATCTTGAGTCTCAACTCAGATTCAATTGTACATTCGAACTTAAGGAGGAAGTCTCGCTGCGCGCTGACTTCGCATATGTTCGACAACAATAAGAGAAAATTGCAAGTACTTCTTGATGGTGTAAAAATCTGAAAAAAATCATGTAAAGGTACTGAGAAGATTCATTTTGCATAAGAATAATTCCAAAATGTTGTTAACAAGTTCATCAAAAAATTAATTGGTTAACAAATTAGCCGGATTCGTTTATTTTTCTGAATACGTATGCATTTTTTCAGATTTTTAAGTAATCGTTGATTTTTTATTTTTTTTATAGAACAAAAATCAACGATTACTTATAAATCTGAAAAAATTCATTACGTATTCAAACGTCCCTAAGTGGAACTGCGGCACAGGGTCGGTATCGGCAGGGCGTCGGCCAATGTTCGCCCAACGACTTCCTCAACCGCGTCATAAAATGATAGAAGAGTTCGCTTTCGACTTGCCAGCGTATGCATAGCCGGACTGGTGAAATTCCGAGTATGGATCCGGGGGTCGACGCAGCCTTGACTGCGACCACTGAATTAGTACAGTGGTAACCGTAGTCTCGTTCTCGTGGGTATCGAGCAATCGATTTTCGTGTATGCATAAATTAGTACTTTCCTCCGACTCGCGGGTTGGTCGAAGACCGGAGCTAGTCCACCCCCCCCCCCCTCCTCGGCCGCTCTCCTTTTTAGCGGCTTGTGACACACATACGTATGTAGGTACGTTAGTACGGAGACATCAGCACTCGCCGCGTCGTCTTTTACCGCCTCGACCTACACACCGCAAACACCGGGGCTATAAATTTCATCGTAAAGATCGCTTCGGCATCCCACCGGCGATGCCTCGCCACCTCTGGATCTTCCTTCCTTCCATTATTTTTTATGCCCTGAGAGTATTCGCTTGTAGTCGTATTCACATTGATTTTCACTCCGACCCTGGTGGAATTTTCGAGGCGTCAAACCAGACTCTGAAAAGGACGTCGGAAGGTCCTGAAAGTCACGCAGTAGTTAAAAAGATGGACCTTCAATGAATTCCTTCGAGAATTCGTTGCAGAGCTGCAGGGTTTCTGTTATCATCGTCATAAAGGTGCTCTACGATGCGAATGAAAGCAACTGCTACGATGTGCGCGGCACAATGACTTCATTGTACGGGGATCGTAAAGACGGTAGGAGAATAGGTGGGCCATAACGTCCCAAGAACCTCCTTGACGCCACTGCAATAAAGAAGTGTTCGTATATAACTATCGTCGCATTATACCGGTACGGTAGCCGGGCGAGCATCGACAAAAATACTGAAACATAGTATTCCGAATTGGTTCCATCCGCTCGCTTTTCTGATATTCGGCCGCTACGAGCTGCACTTTGGACTGCTTTACAGCCTGCAGTTAACGCCATTTCGGAACAAGCTGGCAGCCGCTGAACCGAAACTCACACTGCAGATTTCTGCATGAGACTAAATCTCATCAAGTTACACCACTTCTCTAAGTTTGGGAAGTTCACATAATGAGTAAAATTCTGCAACTGAACAATCATCTTTTTCTCATAAAGCAGTGCTTTGACGGAAACTTGCCAACGATGGAATTTGATATCATTCAGATATCTCCAAGATTACGAAGCAGAGCTCCACATCGAGCATCGGCAAAAACACTGAACCATAGTATTCCGAATTGGTTTCATCCGCTCTCTTTTCTGATATTAGGCCGCTCCGAATTCCACTTTGGACTGCGTTACAGACTGCAGTTAACGCCATTCCGGAATAAGCTGGCAGCCACTGCACTGAAACTCACCCTGCAGATTTCTGCATGAGACTAAATCTCATCAAATTACAACACGGCTGTAATTCGCATCGCACAAACTTCTCTGAGTTTGGGAAGTTCGCTTAGGGAGTAAAATTCTGCAACTGAACAATCGTCTTTTCCTCCTAAAGCAGTGCATTGACGGAAACTTGCCAGAGATGGAATTTGATGTCATTCAGGTATCTCCAAGATCATGAAGCAAAGCTCCACATCGCTTCGCCTCGTCCTCAACGCCACTGCAACAGAGAACTGTTCGTCCGCATTGTACCGGTGCGCCAACGGGGCGAACTTCGAGGAAAACAGTGAAACGTATAGCATTCCAAATGGTTTCATTCGCCCCCTTTCCCGGCACTCAGCCGCGCGGCGCTCCACTTTGGACTCCGTTAGAGTTGCACTGTTAACGCGATTCCGAAACAAGCTTACAGCCACTGAACCGAAGCTGCACATCTCTTCGCCTCAGTGATAAAGAAGTCTTCGTCTAAAACGATCGCCCCATTATGCCGGTGCGGTTGCCGAGCGAACGTCGGGAAAACAGTGAAACACAGTATTCCGAATTGGTTTCTCATTCGCTCCCTTTCCCGATACTCAGCCGCTCCGGGCTCCACTTTGGACTCCATTACAGCTGCAGTTAACGCGATTCCGGAACAAGCTTGCACCCACTGAACCAAAGCTGCACATCCCTCCGCCTCGTTGTTCTCCCCCCACCAGCCGGCTCCTTACTCTCCATCGAAACTGAGGTTTCGCCTCTTTCCGTGCAACGGGCTTTCGGCGCAAAACCGTTATTCGCCACGAACTTCCGGCGGAACAAAAGCAGCTCCGCCACGAAACTCCCAATCGGACACACCGCGACGAAGGATCGCGGGAACCGAAGGAAAGAGTTTCGCGGAGGGTGAAACGTCCATTCACGGGTCGTCGGTAATCGACCGGACGCAATCTTGACTCTCAACAGACGTCGGACTACTCCACCGAGGCTACCGCCCCGCTACGCCGGATCGCGGAACTTCACGGAGCCGGCGAAACTTCACTGGGGAATTTAATTTCAAGACTGCGAGGAGTGGGTTGAAAAAGAAGGATCGGGCAGTTTATCGCACTCTTCGAAATAGAAGAGCTGTAGGGATTCTTCTGTTTTGCAGAGAAATTCGAGTTAATTCCCGACGAATGGTCGAGAAGGGTTGAAAAATAAAGCAGACAAGGGTTGGAATTTGTTATGTGTGTGGGAAGGGCGTAGAAAGGGAGTTCTTGACTGAAAATGCTGCATGAGCAGAAGGCGAATTTGGCCTCCCAGTTCTACCCCTGTGAGATTCATATAATTTTTCCCAACAAGTTCACGATGATCCGGTTTTTCGTTTCGGAAAGTGTAGAAAGACACTTTCTCGCACTAGTGCGAGAAAAGAGACCGTGTTGCGTTTTTACGCATGCGCAGCAGTTTTATTACACTCGGTGTGAAAATGGCAGTTTTACACGCAGAAAAAAAAGATTTGACAGCCACCGTTTGTTCGGTTCAAGTAAAATATTTATTTGATTTAAATAAATATTTATTAAAATTAATCAAATTGTTACTTAAGGAGGGAGTCTCGCTGCGCGCTGACTTCGCATAAGTTCGACAACAATAAGAGAAAATTGCAAGTACTTCTTGATGGTGTAAAATTCTGAAAAAATCATGTATACTAAAGGTACTGAGAAGATTAATTTTAGATAATAATAATTGCAAAATGTTATTACCAAATTCATCAAAAAATTAATTGGTTAACAAATTACCCGGCAACAAAACTTTTTTTTTCTATGACAATGATTCGTTTATTTTTCTGAATACGTATGAATTTTTTCAGATTTTTAAGTAATCGTTGATTTTTTTTTTATAGAACAAAAATCGACGACTACTTAAAAATCTGAAAAAACCCTAAGTAAAATATTTATTTGCATCAAATAAATATTTTACTTAGGGTAAAAGTAGGGAATATTGCCCGGTCCACATATAATTGATTTACGTGTTAATCGAGGTGGACCATATTGACCACTTTTACCCTAAACCAAATAAAGGTTGGCCGACAAATACATTTTTTTGGCAGTACGCACGCTTTGCTCAAAGCCCGCATTTTCACGCCTTGTGAAATAAAATTTTGTACCGTGCTGTTCATGAATGCTTGGACGGTTTCTGAACTCGTGTGATTGCAAACTCACACTCGTTAGAAAAAGGTTTTTCGCACTAGAATCGTAATGTACTATTAATAGACGACACGAAACCGGTCCGGTGGATGCTCGGTCACCGGATGAAAATAGACCCAGAATAAAAATAAAAAGCCTGTGTGGCGTGTGTGACACCCTCGTTGAACGAAAGAGGCAGCCGGAACGGATTGACGCCCGGTCGGGGGTGAAAACAAGACAGGCAATCGCGGGGCTGAAGAGCGAAGAGCGGCGAAGTTCCGGTCGACTGGCTGCTGTGCGGCTATTCGATGGTCGAGGGCAAGGTTGTTGAAGGTTCTCGTTGCACCCTTTGCCCTCGACGATTTGCATTCCCTGACATCCGTGGTCACCGCCTCAAATCCTGGCTGTGGCTCGTTTGGATGCGCTCTTTTCCACTCCTTTTTATCCTTTCCAGCCAACTCTTCGGGCTTTCTTACCGGTTATCCACGGATAGGTTTTGGTTTCTGCGATTCGAGACAAACTCCATCTCGGGTGAGGAATACCAGAAATGGTTTTCCACCCCTTTGAATCCTTTCTAGCCAACTCTTCGATCGAGCTTTCTTACCGGTTATCGACGAATACGTTTTGGTTTCTGCGATTCGTGACAAACTTCATCTCGGGTGAGGAATACCAGAAATGGTTTTCCGCCCCTTTGAATCCTTCCTAGTCGACTCTTCGATCGCGCTTTTTTTACCGGTTATCCACGCTTGTTCACGGATAGGTTTTGGTTTCTGCGATCCGAGACAATCTCCATCTCGGGTGAGACATTCCCGGAACGGATTGACGCTCCGCCGGGGGTGGGGCTGAAGACGGAAGAGCATCGAAGTGCCAGCGATGGTCGACGGTCGAGGATTCTCGTTGCACCCTTCACCCTCAACGATTTGCATTCCTTGACATTCGTGGTCTCCGCCTGCAGCCCTGGCGGTGGCTCAGCTCCCGCTGGGGACCTGGCACGGAAAATCCGTCTGTCCATCTGTCGCAGGATGCGCTCTGTTCCATCCCTTTAAATCCTTTCCAGCCGACTCTTCGATCGGGCTTTCTTACCCGTTATCCGCCGATACGTTTCGGTTTCAACGATTCGAGGCAAGCCCCATATCAGATGAGAAATACCCAGAACGGATGAAGTCCGTCTGTCCGCCTGTCTTAGGATGCGCTCTGTTCCACCCCTTTTTATCGTTTCTAGTCGACTCCTCAATCGGGCTTTCTTACTGGTTGTCCACGGTTGTCCATCGATACGTTTTGGTTTCAATGATTCGAGACGCACTCCATCTCGGGTGGGAAATACCCAGAATGGATGCAATCCGTCTGTCCGCCTGTCTTAGGATGCGCTCTTTTCCACCCCTTTCAATCCTTTCTAGTCGACTCTTCAATCGGGCTTTCTTACCGGTTATCCACGCTTGTCCACCGATACCTTTTTGATTTCAACGATTCGAGATAAACTCCATATCAGATTAGAAATACCCAGAACGGATGGAGTTCGTCTGTCCGTCCGTCGCAGGATGCGCTCTTTTTCACCCCTTTCAATCCTTTCTAGCCAACTCTTCGATGGGGCTTTCTTATTGGTTATCCACGCTTGTCCACCGATACGTTTTGGTTTCAACGATTCGAGACGAACTCCATTTCGGATCAGAAATACTCGGAACGGATGAAATCCGACTGTCCGTCCGTCGCAGGATGCGCTCTTTTTCACCCCTTTCAATCCTCTCTAGCGGACTCTTCGATCGGGCTTTCTTACCGGCTATCCACGTATCCGCTTTAGATACACTTTAGTTTCTACGGTTCGAGACAGACTCCATCCCGGGTGAGGGATACCCGGTGAGAGTCACGCGATTAACCCCGTTTTACCGCGCACAGTGCTTCGCCTCCGAAACAGATAACGAAGCAGTCATGCAGTCTGCGCGGCCACGAGGGCAGCCTCTTTCGCATCCCTTGCTGGTTTCCCTTCCCATCTCCCGACCACGTTTGGCAATGGTATAAACCACCGACACCCCTCCCATCTCGCCTCCCAGCGGGGCCAGCCCGGCACCGGAAACGACACTGTAAATTACCGGTATCGCGTGGTTTCGCGAGTGCCACGAATACAGCCGGCAGCCTTGGCAACCCGAACTTAAACTATTAGTGCGACGTACACAGGAACCCCGAAACGAGAACATTTCGCGCTGGAGACCCTCGCCGAGGAAGTCACGACGGGATGCAATATGCAATCGCTTCGGTCCTAGCGACGAAGCGAGCGGTTGGTTGTTTGACATTCAAATTTTTGTTTCGATTACTTTGTGACGAATAAACTTGGCCCTTGGCACGCACCGACCTACAGTGTTCTGGACCACATTACGTCACTCGATTTTCTTTCCGTCACTCGATTGGAATCCGTTCGGTCGACGATCGAAGACTCCTCTCAAACTTCGTTGCATACAAAAAAAATATATATATATTTATGTATCTGACTGGAAGTCTTTATGCAGAAAATTGTATATCAAATTTAATTGTTACGAAAAATGAATATACTTTTTCACTTAAATTAAAGTAAATGGTTAAAAATAAAGTATTCCCATTGTTTTAAAGTTTTCGCCATAATTGTACTCGAAATTTGATATACCAGTTTTTGCATAAAAACCTCCAGCCCGGTACATTAAATTTAGAATTTAAAAAATAGTAATACGCACTGCAAAAAAAATGTAAATTTAATGTGCCTGATTGGAAGTTTTTATGCTAAAAATTGTACATTAAATTTAATGCAGAATCGCGATAAAAAATGAATATACGTTATCATTGAAATTAAACTAAGTTGTTAAAATCAAAGTACTTTTATAGCAAAATTAAAGTAAATAATTAAAAATAAAGTATTCCCAATGTTTTTATTACACTGAACATTAATTTTCCATCACAATCGTACACAAAATTAAATATGCCAGTTTAAAAGCCTCCAGTCCAGCACATTAAGTTCCATACGAATGTTTTTTTTTTTTTGCCCTGCAGCCAAAGATTTCGCGCGAGTAACTTCCATAAATTTTTTCCCCACCCTCGACTCGCGATTTTTTTTTCCTGCTATCCCGAGTGATAATAACATAATCGCGTGCGACCCGAGATTCTTAGCGGAGCAGCGTGGGTCGAGCGATCAGCGGCGCGTGGGCCGCGCGAGCGACGCGAGCAGAAAAAAAAACCCTCGTGCGAGCGAAAATGGAGAGACAAGCGAAAAATTTAGTAACAGGAGTGAACACGAGAAGGTTCGCGTGAGTGGGAAGGACCGACCCAATTTCCCGCGGCGTTTTTCATCGACGAAAGAAACGACTCCGTCGAAGAGAGCGAAGTCCCGACCGGACAACACGGTCCGATCCAGCGCGAAGGTCGGAGCTTTCGTGTCGACTCGTGGCTCAGCGCACGCCTCGCGATAACTCGACCCGACGAACGAATTTCGAAAACGAGCTCATTAAAAAAAAAAAATAAATAAAAAAAAATACACCACTTGTGATTGGACAATGTAATCGCAGGAAGTCGGGCAATGCCGGGCTGTTCGCTTCGATGGCAATTAACGAGAATCCGAGAACGATTATAGTGCATGTTAGATATGGGGAGAGCGGGGCAAAATGGCACAGCGGGGCAAAACGGGATAATGAGACAAAACGGGGCAAAACGGGGTTGAGAATCCAGATGTGTCGTTGGGACAAACAGCCAGAAAAATAATTTATTTGAGGGTAAAATATTTATTTGATTTAATTAACCATTTACTTAATAAAAATAAATATTTATTTTAATCAAATAAATATTTTACTTAAATCAAATGAATATTTTACTTAAATCGAATAAATATTTTGCCGTCAAATAAATTATTTTTCTGGGTGAAATGGGGCATCCAAAAATTATTGGAAAATTAAGTTTTGCGCTCACTGTCCCATTTTGCCCCGCCCTCCTCTACGTACATGCATCGAGCTTTCGCGTCAACCTTGGCAGTTCTGGCGTCGCGCGAAAGCTTCGGGGGAAAGCTTACAACTACGTAGCGTAGTGTGTGTACGTAATACGTTCCGAATAGCCGGACTATTGAATTTCTTCAAGGACCCCTGAATGATCGTGCTTAGCCTTCGGGGCCGAGAAATTCGAGATCTTAACGAGACGATTAACCGGTCGGTGGCTTTGAAGCTGCTCGGAAATATGATTCATCGCCTCGCATTAATGCACAATGATTGATCTATACATTTTTTTTTGCACGGTCCATTAAGTCGTGGTCGTCACGTGAGATCTAGAGGACGTAGAAGAGGAGGCGTGGAAATTTGCCTTTTGCGCAATTCGGCTGTTTACTGCTCAAGTTATGAAATCTTTCCGCCGCGTCCAACTTTTTCTTTATTGTTTTTCTGTGCGAATATATATAAATTGTCGAAAGATCTACACACATTTTTTTTCAGACATTGGGAACAATTTTTTTTTAGACATTGGGAACAATTTTTTTTTTAGACTTTGGGAATAATTGGGAATGTCTAATAAAAATAATAATAATTATAATAATAATAATTGGGAATAATTTTTTTTTAGACATTGGGAACAATTTTTTTTTTAGACATTGGGAACAATTTTTTTCTAGACATTGGGAACAATTTTTTTTTAGACATTGGGAAATTATAGTTTCCTTCGTGATTAATGCACGATAATTGATCTATAATTTTTTGTAACGTTCTGTTAAATCTGGGTATAAATGAAAATGCTTGGAAATGTTCGCTTTGCGCAATTCGGCTTTTAATTTTTTCCGTTCATTTATTCGTGCGAATGTCACAGATTTTCAAAAGTTCTGTACACATTTTCGTTCTTTTTAGTCGTGCAGATTGGAAAATCAGCGTCTCGAAAAAGTGTCAAGGTCTGCGCAAGAAGCGACGGACTGATGGGGAGGAATAAAAAGAGTCAAAGAAAATGGAGAACTTCCGTGACTGCGAAAGTCGGGCTACGGAAGCGACGCGATCTCGTGGGTTTTTTTTCCAGGCTCTCGCTTTCGTGCATCGGAGCCAGGGCCACTAGGATCATTAGAAAATCGATGACTCCCCACCTGGTACAGCGCAGCGACGTGAGAAAAAAAACGCTAAAGCTGCCCGGAAAAGGGGAGAACAAAAAAAAAAAGAAAAGTAGGATGGAACAATTTTCGAACTCCAACCACGTACTCGGCTCGGTAGACCAACGAGAGCGCTTAAGATAATTTCCATGGCTATAAAAATGTTGTACCACCCTTGCGCCCGAGCGATAGCCACTTTTACTAAGCCTTCCGGATGAATATAAATCTCTCGGGAAATATATATATAATAGGCACATGTAATGTGAGATGAATTGGGACGTAAAACAAATGGGTGAGAATAAAGTGACCATAGGTATTAAGGAAGAGCGGGGCAAAATGGAACCACGGTCCCGCAAAGTGGGGAGAGCTGAAGGAATTCCTTCATAAACAAACAGCTGTAATTTTTTAACGGAAAATACTGTCGAATATCTGGACCGCAAATTCGCAGAGAATCTTTCAAGGAAGACAATGAGCCGTAATAAATTAAAATCGAGCAAAAATTACGGATTATTCTTTGAAAAAACTAAACGACTACGAATCTTTTCGAAAATTAGCGCAAACCATTTAATATTTGTGCAAATTAATTTTTAAGTAATCGTTGATTTTTTATTTTTTTTTATAGAACAAAAATCAACGATTACTTAAAAATCTGAAAAAATTCATACGTATCTCGAAAAATAAACGAATCATTTTCATTAAAAAAAGTTTCGTTGCCGGGTAATTTGTTAATCAATTAATTTTTGATGAATTTGTTAATAACATTTTACAATTATTATTATGCAAAATTAATCTTCTCAGTACCTTTAATATACTTGATTTTTTTCAGATTTTTACACCATCAAGAAGTACTTTTCAGATTTTTACACCATCAAGAAGTACTTGCAATTTTCTCTTATTGTTGTCGAACTTATGCGAAGTCAGCGCGCAGCGAGATTCCCTCCTTAAAAAAGGACTTTCACTCGACGAACTCGGCTCGATAAATTTTTTCAATTTTTTTTATAAGTGGTCCATTTTGCCCCGCTCATACCTGAGTCCGGAGAGCCCGTTATTATGCCGCGAAACGGCATAGCCGCAGGGATAATAATCTTGTACGTAAAAACCCATGCATGGCGAAGGACAGCTATACAGCATGCACGAATCGTATCGAGGAGGTATGCGCGACTGACCGATGGAATGCAAAGCTCCACCGGCACTTCGACTACATGCCGAGCATATGCGGGATAGGTTGATATCCTTGGGACCTATCGCTGAATTATCCATAGTTCGGCGCATTGAGAATTCTACACACGGTCTCACGCTCTCGGTCTCTGAATTGTTTATAGGACGATCGAAATTCGTCCCTTGTGACCCACAAACGAATTAACCCTTTGCAAGCCGCACCGCCCGAAACCGCACCGAAATTATCATTATTATGGACAATCTTTTCAGCACCTTCCCCATAGGGTGGAGCGGGGCAAAATGGGACAGTGGGGCAAAACGGGACATTGAGCAAAACGCAAGTTTCCAATCATTTTTGGATGTCCCATTTTTATGATTTTTTCCGATTTTTATCCGATCGGGAAGTATGTCTAATTCTCTCTTATTCATCTTTCAAACTTAGGAGGCGAAATTTCAAAATTTCAAAGTTGTCCTGACTACAGATGATTTTTTATATATTTTTTGCATGTAAATCGTGGATATATGAACCGGTCCATATTCCCCACTTTGACCCAACAGACCTCGCCTATAGTCTGACAGGTTGATATCCTCGGAACGTATCGCTGAATTATCCATAGTTCGGCACATTGAGCATCGCACACACGGGAACACCGTCTCACGGTCTCGGGGTCTGAATTGTTCATAGGACGATCGAAATTCGACCGTTCTGACCCACAAACGAATTAAACTGCTCGAACGGGCTGCAATCTTTCAGGACCGACAATGCATTTTTTTCGACATTATCCTGACTTTAGATGATCATTTTCATTTATTTTATTCATTTCATATATTTTTTATTTATTTTTCTGCACGTAAATGAATAATATATGAACCGGGCCATATTCGCCACTTTTACCTTACACACCTCGCCTATAATCAAGCATTTAAACGGAGTGTAAGACAAGACCACCTACGAATCGAACAAAACACAGTCAACGAGTAACTACACTCCTCGAAGACATCCTCGCTCTTCGACAACCCTTTCGCACAATTCCCTCCTGGTCGTTTTATCGATAATCAATCGATCTTGACAAACCGGAAATGAAACCTCGTCGTAATTTTCCTGACGGCAGATAATTTTTTTATTTTTCCCTGCACGTAAATCAATAATATAGGGAAGAGCGGGGCAAAATGGGGCAACGAGGCAAAATGGGGTTTTTGGGCAAAACTAAATTTTCCAATCATTTTTGGATCGGACAAGGTGGCCAAACGGGGCAGAAAAGCTTGATGCATCGATGGTGCGAATTCGGGCATCCAAAAATGATTGGAAAATTTAGTTTTGCCCAAAAACCCTGTTTTGCCCCGTTGCCCCATTCTGCCCCGCTCTTCCCTATATCAATAATATCCATGGTTCGGACCGGGTCATATTCGCCACTTTTGCCCAATACACCTCGCCTGCAGTCGAGGGTCTAAACGGAGCGTAAAACTAGCTACGATTCCATCGAGAAACGGTCAACGAGTAACTAAACTCCTCGAAGACATTCTCGCTCTCCGATAACCCCTTCGCACTGTTCCAACCCCCGGAGCCGTTTTATCGATAAGTCCTCGAGAAATGCCGCTTGCTCGATAACCGGAAGAGTCAAGCCGTCCGCCCAAAGTTCGCTGGTATTTATTTATATCGGAAATCGAATACCGTCGGATAACATGCGTTCGCCGTTTTCGGTACCGTAGCCAGTGCCGTTCCGAACTGCACAACAAACATTCGCGGTGCAACAAGCTCCAATCTTTCCTCACCGGAAATGAAATTTCTTCGCTATTTTCCTGACTTCAGATTATTAAAAAACGCTTCCTATAGTCAAGGGTCTAAATGCAGTAAAACTACACTGCAAAAAAGAATTGTAAATTTAATGTACAATTACGATGAAAAATTAATGTACTTTTTCATTGAAATTAAAATAAATTATAAAAATTAAAGTACTTTCATAGTAAAATTAAAGTCAATTGTCACGTGACTTTCACTTCACCTTAATGACCTTTTTCATTCAAATGAAAGTGAATTATAAAAATTAAAGTACTTTCGTAATAAAATTTAAGTCAATTATTAAATATGAAATATTTCCAATGTTTTTAAGCTATTGAACGTTAATTTTTCGTCACAATAGTACATGAAATGTAATATAGCTTTGAAATGTAATACACTTTTTGCATAAAAACTTCCAGGCCGGTCATTAAATTTCGTACGAATTTCAGCGAGTAACTAAACTCCTCGAAGACATTCTCGCTTTCACACTGTTCCGCCCGGAGTCGTTTAAGGAGGGAGTCTCGCTGCACGCTGACTTCGCATAAGTTCAACAACAATAAGAGAAAATTGCAAGTACTTCTTGATGGTGTAAAAATCTGAAAAAAATCATGTATACTAAATGTACTGAGAAGATTAATTTTGCATAATA
>JAPYZD010005597.1:0-12360 GCA_030522725.1 Ichneumoninae sp. B BG-2022a | reverse complement strand
TTTTGTACTTTTGTACTTTTGTACTTTTGTACTTTTGTACTTTTGTACTTTTGTACTTTTGTACTTTTGTACTTTTGTACTTTTGTACTTTTGTACTTCAATACGTACTTGAAGTACTGAAAAGTACATACCTGAAGTACCAAACAAGAAGCTGGTACTGCAAGTACTGCCCAGCTCAGGTTTACATGAATGCCACATAACGAGGTCTCTAACAAGGTATATGCATAATAACAAGATCTCTGTCGTCTTGACTATCCCCGGACTAAATTATTTAAAGTCAGCGTGGTAGGTATTAGGTCGGTCATTAGTTTATGCTCTCCTGCCAGCCGCAGGGCGGGCTTCGACCGACATTGTCACGTGTTCTTCGACCAAGCGGGTGATGCCCTCACCCCTCCATCCAGATCCCTCTTTGCCTGCTCGTCCAATCTCCGTCCAATAGTTCTGCCTTTGACTAAGCTCTGATCATCTAACAACGCGCCTCTATCAAACACTGAGATTACCTGCTTGGTCGGACAGTCTCATCCCCCACCTCGACCCCCACTCTCCTACATGCATTACGACGAAACCTATATGCGCGCAACCTCCATATATATTACTGTGTATATTTACATACAGAGTATAATCCGGGAATATTGAATATCATTGGAAACCCGACGACGACAGACGCAGCGACGTTATTAGTCCGACGAGGGGAGACGCACCGCTGCTCTCCGACCCTCTGTACCGTTTCTGCCTCTGTTGCCATACAATATTGCTTCCACCACCGTGTCAACGCACCGCACCAGTCTCTGTACGTGCACAATTCGCCGTGGAAATTTGTGATGTATCCCGCAATTCTCCATCGTCTGACAATCGTACACAGCGCGTGTGCGCGCAGCGCCCTCTATGTCGAGGCACTGCGTCGGGCCCCACGACGGGGTGCCGATGTCGTTACGTTGTGCCACCCGATAATCCAATATCGTACGAGTGGAACGCTGGTGCTCTATTTCCTACACCGATATCGTTTCCGAAATGTCCTCCGTGCGTTATTATATTCGGACCCATTAAGGACATTAGGGATGCTCATATATCTTGCTCTTTCGAGGGTGCCCGATCGACTCAGAAATGTTTTGGCTTTTTTATTTGTAACGTCGACAATTGCTTACCGCAATTGTTTGTCGTCTCACAATCGTACGCAGCACGTACGCAGCATGAAGAGTCAGGCGCTGTTACGTTGTGCCGCCCGATAATCCACTATCGTACGCCGTACACCGATATCGTTTCCATAATGTCCCTCGTGCATTATAATATTCGGACCCATCAAAGACATTAGGGACGGTTCTGATTATTAGGGATGCTCATATATCTTGCTCTTTCGAGGGTTCCCGATCGACTCAGAAATGTTTTGCTTTTTTTATTTGTAACGTTGACAACTGCTTACCGGAACTGGTTATGGTCTCACAATCGTACACAGCACGTAAGCCCGCAGCGCCCTCTATGTCGAGGCCTTGGATGAACAGTCAGGCGCTGTTACGTCCGTTATCGTATGAGTGGAAATAAAAAAGTGGCTGGCTCTATTTCCTACACCGATATCGTTTCCGTAATGGCCCGTGTGCATTATAATATTCGGACCCATTAAGGACATTAGGGATGGTTCTGATTATTAGCGATGCTCATATGTCTTGCTCTCCCGTTTTCGATCGACGTGGATTTTTTTTGATTTCTTGATTCGTGACAGTCGACAATTCGTCCTGAAAATGTGTGCTGTAGTCCGCAATTAGCTACCGTCTGATAGTCGTAGACGTCGTCTATGCGCGCAGCGCCCTCTTTGTCGAGGCGCTGCGCCAGGACCTTGGATGAAGACGCTGGCGCTGTTACGTAGCACCTCCGATAATACAATATCATACGAGTGGAACGCTGGTGCTCTATTTCCAACACTGGTATAGTTTCCGTAATGTCCCTCGTGCGTTATAATATTCGGACACGTTAAGGACATTAGAGATGGTTTTGATTATTGGGGATTACATACCATGCTCTTCCGAGGATTTCCGGTCGACCTGGAAATGTTTTGATTTCTTGATTCGTGAACGTCGACAATTATCTACACTGACAAAAAAAAAAAAAACCGATTGAAACAACAAAATGAGTGCTTACGGGTGGCGAAACAAATTTTTGGTTTATCGAACGAAATAATTGATGAAAGTAAAAAAACATTTGTATCGACGGTCTGTTAGTTCAATCAACGAGGTATTCCTTTCGATCAACCAAACGTTTGTTTCGCCACCCGTAAGCGGACATTTTGTTGACTCAATTTATTTTTTTCTCTGTGCACCGTCTGATAATTGTACACTGCGCGTACACGCGTAGCGCACTGTACACTGAGAAAATGGATGGTATTTCCTACTATAGCGAATAATTTCCAGGGGGAACGTCTACACCCAGAAAAATAATTTATTTGACGTCCTCCGTTTATTTGGTTTAAGTAAAATATTTATTTGATTTAAATAAATATTTATTTCAATCAAATGAATATTTTACTTAAACCAAATAAAAGGTGGCCGTCAAATAATTTATATAGATACTTTCTGATCGTATGAATTCAGTTGATTGAACTACCAAATACCAAATATTAAAATTACAAATCTTTTGCTGCAAAATTTACAAAAATAATTACAAATCTTTTGCTGCAAAATTTACAAAAATGTTCATGAAAAATACAAATTTTATTGTAAAATTGCAACGCACATGTGTTTGAAATTTCAGAAACAGTTTATGTAAAAAAGCTTCCAATACTGTTCATTAATTTTAAAACAACATTTTTTACAGTGTATAAAATGTAAACGCTCCGCCTGGGAACTATATTTTATAGTAAAAAATCGGTAACCATGTAACTTTTTCTCAGTTTATGTCGAGGCGCTGCGTCGGGACCTTGGATGAGGAGCCGACATTACGTAGCGCCGCCCGATAATCCAATATCGTACGCCCTGCACCGATGTCGTTTCCATAATGCCCCTCGTGCATTATACTATTCGGACCCATCAAGGATATTGACGATGGTTCTGATTATTAGGGATTGTCTCATGTCTTGCTCTCGGAGGGTTTTCGCTCGACGCGGAAATATCTTGATTTGTTGGCTCGCGATCTTCGACCTTTCTTTTTATTCTTTTTTTCCTTGAGCTTTCTTCGACTTTTCCAGTCGAGTTTTTCTTCTATTTCCAGTTATCGTTGATTCCGGTCTCCCCGGCTCATTTATATTTTCTTTCGCGGGCCGGCTATAGCCATCGCGACGTTCCATCCGCGCTATATCGATCAACTCCCCTTCGGAAACGTTACCGACCACCCTCGCCGTGTGTGCTCTTTCGAAACGCCACAGACCGTGAGGAATCGCCTCGGCGATTTGTCACGCGGTCTTCCAGGGGTTTTTTCTCACGAGGTTCGGACGCTCCGGACGGCGCTGTGCAGGCTTGCTATTCCGGCACCCGTCGCGCACGTAGCGCACGTGAGGAAGATTTTACACTATCGGGTTACGTCCTGCGACCGAGACAGCGCCTCACTTAACGCACACTACAACACCGTCGAGGATTCCGGATGTGTGGGTTGCCCGAGTAGAAATTTTCACGCGTTACATCAGGCCCTGATCAGGTCCTGAGACGGCCTGATAAGGGCCCATGGTATATAGCGGTGCTTGAAGTCCTTGAAGTCCCGGAACTGTCCTTGAATTTTACCTGTCCTTGAAAAAGTCTTGGAATTTCCTTACATTATACCTAACATCCTTGAATTTTCTATTTCGCCGCAAATTTGAGCTTGTTTCAAAATGTAGGAGAGACCAGGGACAAAAGTAACACGGGTCAATTGTAACAAGCGGCCGCGTAACGCTGCGCATGATCGGACGCATCAGATATGAAGTGAGCAACATTATAGACATCACCTTATGACCATGCAATCACCTCTTAGCTGAGTTTTCAAAAATACTAATTCGCCGAAACCCAATGTGATTCACGAGTGTAGAAGTGATTTTTCGGCTGTGCGGATCGCGACAGCTAGGCAACGCAATACAAAATATTAGTGCAAACAAGCAAAAGGAGTTGAAAGGTACATTTTTTGCGGAACATTTTGATCGCTGAGACGATTAGTTTCAGATTGTTATTTACCGATGCCAAAGTAACTTTGCTAATAATCATGTGTGGGGTCGATTGTAACAGTCGATCAGGGTCAATTATACCAGCAATAATTAATTTCTTCCAATATCAAGACCAATATCAGTATATTTTATTTATTTTATTCTTACATTCTAAGCAATCAGCGACAATTTATACACTTATAATTTATAACCAATCAATTGTAGAATATAACATTTATAGTAGGGCTGTATAGTTAGGCCGGCTAAAATTGCTTAGCCAGCAAATATTTTTTTTTAAATTTCAATTTATATTTAAGTCTTTCTGTGCTAATGCACCCCCGTTCTATTTCTTAATAGTGGTCGGCGAAGGATTTCGTTGATGCAGGAGGATGTTGCAAATGACCCTACTACCCGTCACAATTGACCTCACCGCGGCCCAAATTCTTACCCAATTTCGTCTGTGTTCAGAGAAGCGGTGCTCGCTATTCTGTGAATATTTCTGCTTGACATTTTTTAACTATATACCTAAGACTAGGTTAATGGTACACCATTGGATGCCGAAGCGTTAGATTCTCGGGTTTGTTGGTAAAAAAATTAAAAAGGATTTTTGTTATTTTTGTCCCCGGTCTCCCTTACATTACTGGTGACCGTCGTAAAAAAATGAGTATCTCAGTTTCTCTGAGATACATATATACATTTGTGCATAGCCAATAGTTTCTTTTCTGAACGAATTCCAATATAAACGAAAATGGTTATCGAACCAAATGTTATGTCGTACGGCGCGCGCGATGTGCATATTTTAATTTTTTTTATAAATGACCCAACACAACCTGAACATGTTCTGGAAATTGTCCTTGAATGTCCTTGAATTTCGTATGAAATTTTTACTGGACACCATGTCCAGTAATACCGGAACATATCGGGACACCATGTCCCGATAATGCCTTATAAGGCCTTATCGGGACCCTATCAGGGCCCGATGTAACGCTCGAAAGTTTGTACTCGGGTGGGTTGGGACAATGGTGGTCATTGGTTAAACGAAGTCAGTGCGTTACTTTTAAATTTAATTTTAATCATCCCCGCCCCCCTGGACAGTGTCTTATCACCGATCGATATATAATATTATTTTTCTTCGGGTCTCGCCGGCGCGAGTTGTTTTATGACTTTTCGCTATCGATGGAACGCCGTTTCCCTTGCCGGTTGCATCTTTCACGGTGTTTCTGAACGCTTTCTATAGGTTTCTTTTCATTTCTCTCTTTATATAGCGGGGCATGAAAAGTCAGTCGCATGATTTACGAGAAACTCCAGCGTTTGCGTTTTCTTCGCCGGTTCGCGAACGGCGAGAATTATTGCCATGGGGGAAGAGACCGTCGGGTATAATATAATGTAGTCTCTCCGAGCTGAAAGAAAGGACCGGCCGACCTCCCGCCGGGTGGCGAGAAAACAGTCCCGAGAAAGCGCTTATATTGCCTCATATTTACTATCGCAAATGGAAATAAAAAAAAATAATTTAAAAAAAAATAAAAAAAAATAAAAAAGACACGAAGTTTTATTTTGAGGAGATAGGAAAGGTAAGCCCAAAAATCGAGTGGACTGACTTTCTTGTCTCCGGTAGTTCAAAGAGAATAATGCGCGAAGCCAGCGAAAACGTCCGTCCATATTAGGTCTTTGTTCGCTTGCGTGCTTCATGCCAGAAATTAATATCGCGAATCAAACACAAAGCACCTAATACAAAGGTGCTGAACATGGTTCGGTTTCCACACATACCTACCTGCTAATCGGAGCGGTCCGTTTTAATCCCAATTCACCGTTTTAATCCCAAATCGGATGCAGAACATCGTGCCTGGTTCGAGAATCCTTTTCCATCCGGCTTCCCATTGTACGGCTTAAACTCAGTTTTTTAAAAAAATTTCCAAACCTCCCGGTATTCTAACTCCGACATTATTACCCCTCCATTGCCCCTAACTTTGATTATTACCCCTACGTCGCCGGTCTCTATATTCATTGTTTTCCCCGAGATCGTCGGCATTATTCCCGGAAATCGGCTTTTCGACCTGTAATAGGTCCTACCGCATAGTCCTGATTCCTACACTCTTAACTCATCCCTCCTTCCGTGAGAGTCTTGACGAGGATTCGGCGCCCCGCCATGCGCAGATTTCCAAGGGTGGAAGGAGGACGCTGGGGCTGAAGAGGTGCATAAACCAGGTGGAAAATCGGCTCCCGACCGCCCCTCATAGGGGCTGCCGTAGCTATGCGAACTACACATCCCCCTTAAGCGTATCAACCTACACAGAAAAAAAAATATCATTGAATCAAGTAAAATTTGCTTGCGGGCTGCCAATGAAGTAAAAACGTTGTTTCAATTCTACTCTGAATTCGGGCTATCTCATACCGGATTGAAACGATAACATGTCACCTTGACAGTCTTGCTGTCGTTGTTTCAATATCACATGGAATTGTAAGAACTGAATGTAGAATTGAAACAAACATTTTTTTCTTTGGCAGCCCGCAAGCGCATTTTTTTTTCAGTGTAGGAAGTCGAAAAGTCACAGGTCTCACATAATACGTGATATTCCCACGCTTTTCGACCTCTGATAGGTCGAAACCGCATAGTCCTGATTCCTAAACTCTTAACTCATCCCTCCTTCCTTGAGAGTCTTGACGAGGATTCGACTCCCCGCCATGCGCAGATTTCCAAGTGTGGAAGGAGGAGGCTGGGGCTAAAGAGGTGCACAAACTATGAGGAAAATCGGCTCCCGACCGCCCCTCACAGGGGCTGCTGTAGCTATGCGAACTCCACAACCCCCTTAAGCGTATCAACCCAGGAAGACGAAGAGTCACAGGTCTGACATAATACGTGATATTCCCACTAATCCCGGACTCCCCGAGAGTTCGCGCGGGCCAAAAGTGGTCTCAACCCCCGCGCCACCGGGCCTCTTGATGAAGATACCAGAACCGGATAGGAGCGATGTCGGGGCTGCGTATCGGCGAAACGAGATTATACACCCTGCAGTGGAAAAGCCCACGGTAGTCAAGGGGGGAGTTCCTCGGCCGTGCATGAGCCTAGCCCCGATAAACCACCCTATTTGCATCTATTTATTGTTTATATGCATGGATACAGCGGCGATGGTGGTGTTGGAGGGGGTTTGGAAGTGTTCCGCGACACGCGACAACAACATAACATAGCGTCGCGGGCGACGGTCGGATGTGCGGCCCCCGCACATGAAAACCACCCCTCACAGCTATATGCACAAACGACTGGCGTCGTCGCTGCGGGGGTTGCACCCAGCCCACGCTCGTTGTGTGCAGAGCTCCTACTTTACCGGCCCGAGCGCCCCCCCCCCCCCCCCCCCCTACAAACCTTTCTATTTATGCCCTACATACCCGACATAAAGTCTCGTGTGCGTTACGAGATAGCGGCAACCGCCCCCGCTTTAACCTTTAGTGCGTTACTCACGAACCGAGGCATTAATGAAATTAGAGTGATCATTAATAATAGGCCGAAGGAGGGGGAGGGAGGGGAATCCCTGCCGCCCTCGGGCTGGTGCCTCGACATTCGGAAGGGGGCTTTTGTACGACGGATCGCGGAGTTTGGTACTATTAATTATTGCAAGCGAATACGGGGCGTCGCTCAATGTCACCTCGGTTATATTATCATCATAATTTTGAGAGCTTTATGGAGGGGGGAAGGGGGGGTTTTAATTTTGACGCCGGGACGAGAGACGATCGGTATTGGAAATATAATATGCGTGGATTATGTATGGGTATATCTGGGTTTATGGATGTGGTGCGAGTGTGGTCAATATGGACCACCCTGATTAGCTGATTAGTGATATCTGCGCCGGGGCGTGTTACAAACTTTTGGCTTTAATATATATGTGTATATATATAAGCAAATATCCCATCATGATCAGGCTCATCCATCACTCCTTCATCCCAACCGGACGCGATAATCACGTTCGATCTTTTGATCCCGTACCGCGGGGACGTATCTGTATATACCCGTTGAGACGTCTATATACACATCGTGAAACCTTGATTGGATTCCTTAATGTCTTCGGGGCCGGGAGGGATGGGGCGGGTGAGATTCCGGCCTTTTTTTCCGCCACTGTTTCACAGACGACGCTGGAGTAAGCGTCGAGATTCGGTGACAAATTACCGGGCGCGCAGTGTGCTCCGAGGAGATAATCAATTTATCTGCGACTCGGATGGGAAACTTCGGGAATCGGTGGCGCGCTACGTTGAAATTGAAAAATCAAGGGGCTCGAGACTGTGAGACTTGGGTTTCGGGGAATTTACACAGGTCGATGGTTGTGTCAAGGTGAACGTACCAACGACCGGACACGTTCCAGTGGTCGAACAAGGCGTGCGTGCAAGAGAGATGGAAATACGATTTTTCATGCATGTCCGGGGACTGGGACTCGCTTAAGTGTCCGGCCAATGGTACGTTTACATTACCGGATGATAGGTCAGAGCGGGGAAAAATGGACCATACCCTAAATTTTTCAACGAGACTTTATTTTTGGTATGTGCAGTGATAAATTAATTTGAGGCTACGTTGAAATTGAAAAATCAAGGGGCTCGAGACTGCGAGACTCTGGTTTCGGAGAATTTACACAGATGGATGTGTTAAGGTAAACGTACCAATGACCGGACACGTCCCAGTGGCCGGACAAGGTGAGCGCGCAAGAGAGATGGAAATACGATCTTTCATGCATGTCCGGGGACTGGGACTGCTCCCTTAAGTGTCCGGCCATTGGTACGTTTACATTACTGGATGATAGGTCACAGCGGGGCAAAATGAGACCATGCCCTAAATTTTTCAACGAGACTTTATTTTTGGTATGTGCAGTGAAAAATTAATTTGAGACTATATTTTTCGACCGACCCTCTTCGGCGATCGAAGGTCCATATTTTCCGATTCGCAGTCGGACGAGACTCAAGCTATACGAGGTCAGAGGGAAATTAGTAAAATTAAGTTAGACGATCGAGACTCGTCGATTGGGCGTAACAGGTTACCGTGCGCGAACGTCGGTCGGATTTGACTCCTGTTCCGCTCGATCGATGTAGAATCCTCCCGTACGGAATATCCGTTTAGCCAATACAGCGAATTGACGCGGCCTGATAACGTCCGTGCACTTTGACTCAAATGTCGAGTCGCCTGTAGGGCCCGCCAGCGAACTCCCCGAAGCTCCATATAATTTTGAGTCGTGGCTTACGATTATGCGACTCTTAGCGAAATCTCGGGATTTGAATTTTCTATTATCAACACCCGTAACCCGGAAGATGGGGGGAGGCGAGAGATGACGATAATTCGCAATTCCACGGTACTAACTTTAAGGGAGGGTTGGTTTTAACTTCCATCAGCAAATAATCAAGTTAACGACAGTGCAAACTCAGCGCCTCACATCCTTCCTCGTTATATCGATATCATGTATGGGCATACATTTTTTGTAAATACCTCAGATCAGAAAAATCAAATATTTGCAAAAAAAATTATTAAAATTAATATATTTATTTATTTACTGATCCGACGGGACAATTTATACATGAGTATATGCAAGTGTAAGCATGTGCGCATAACTATGCCCAAATAGCAGTAAAAGTTTACGAAATAGATAAAAGCGTTACGTATATTAAATCGGTATATTTAACATATTTAAATACATTAAAAAAAAATATATTCCAAGATACAACACGTTCCAAACTCCATAAAAAATAAAAATGTTTGCTTTGCAAAAATATTACATGTATCGTGTGTATTTAAAAAAATATATATTTTTCGTTATATGCCTCACATCCTTTTTTCTATGTCGGTAGGCTAAAATATATATATATTCAAGTGTATTTAAAAAAATATATTCCAGCATATCATATTTTTTAGGACACGTTCCAAAGTACATCCAAAATCAAAATGTTTGTTTTCAAAAATATTACATGTATCGCGCATATTAAAAAATACATATGTTTCGTTATATGCCTCACATCTTTTTTCCATATCGGTAGGCTGAGATATATGTATTTAAATATATATAAAAAAATTCCAGGGTGTAATATTTTTTAGAACACGTTCCAAACTACATCCAAAATAACAATGTTTGTTTTGCAAAAATATTACTTGCATCGTGTTTATAAAAATATATATATTTTTCGTTATATGCCTCACATCCTTTTTCCATGTCGGTAGGCTAAGATATATGTATTTAAATATATATAAAAAAAATCCAGGATATAATATTTTTTAGGACACATTCCAAACTACATCCCAAATAAAAAATGTTGTTTTGCAAAAATATTACATACATCGTGTTTATAAAAAAAATATTTTTCTTTATATGCCCATCCTTTTCTCCATGTCGGTAGGCTAAGAGCGATGAATATTCGCCAGCCCGATAGTCACAAAATCAATGATGGCAGCCCGTGCCATATTCCCCCCTGTGTCCCAACCTCGTCCCGCGACCGTCGTTGTTGTCATTATTATCGTTATAAATATCGTTATCGACAGCACGTCGCGAATTACGGTCGAGTTTTGATATACGGCTTGTTATAATCGCGAGTGATGCAGACCGCACGGCGCGGATCAAATCGCGTCGGGACACGGGATGGATTTCGTACTTTACCGTGCGTGAGTGTAAAGAGGTATAATCTCGGGTGGCGCGTTATACGTCCGCCTCGGCATAATACGTCCGGCGATTCGCTGCTTTTATGTACCTACGGGGTAATATATTTATACGAGTTATGGCTTTTCGATCATGTCCTATGTTGCGCTCGGAGGCATCAATCTTCTTTCCTGTCCGTCCCGGTTGCCGATCGTGGTGTGCGCCGCCGTCCACCTATGGGCCTGCTTCGCGCACACCGGCCCGGTGTTAGAATAACCGGGATACGCTTGTGTATCTCGTCCCCGACGAGTCATCCATCGCTGTGCGCTTCGGTATAATTTCTCAACCCTTCCCTAGTTACACGATAAATATGATTGCGAATGCAGTTATTCAAACGCTCGCGGAACGGCGAACCGATCGCGACTGATCCGCCGCTCGCATTGCGAGCCAATGACAACCCCCGAGGCACGGATCAACGGGGAGACAGAAATTATCCTATCGGACACGCACCGATGACAAACAACCGCGATAGCGACGATTGTTCGCCGAATACCCGCATTTGTACGATGAAGTTACATTTGCTGAAATTCCGAAATACGGATTTTTAAGATATTATTTTGTTGTTTTTTGGGAAATCAAGAGACGCGGTGGCGTCTCGACGCCAAGTAATTAAAAAAACAATATTTAAGCGAGCGGAGGACGCTTACCAAGTAGTTATACTCCAAAATGCCGAAAGTATTTCTTTGCTCTGCGTTATCTCACAAATAAATCATCGGATCGAAATGATAATAAGATTTTTACTATAGAATGTTTATCCAAGCCTTCCAGTTCGCTTAATTCAGAACACATTCGTTCGGTGGATTCTTGTGTACGATGATCGCGATCAGCAATCGATCCAACATTTTTCGATTGTCCGTGAGTTAACGCGATAATTTTCGGACGGCGCGATCTCGGCAACGAAGCATCGGATCCGATTTTCAAGGACACTTTTATGATATTATTCGGACCCAAGCTTTCCAATGGGCCTAATTACGATCATAATCGTCCGGCGGTTCCCGAGATATGATGAGGTGAACCTGAATACGGGTGTGAGGTGGTACGTGCTATACGCAAAATTCTTCGGATTCTTCGGAAATCTTCACGATGGACCTGGGGAGTATTTTTATATCAAATATAAACTGATTGACACTAAGTTTGGTGAATATTGTTATTGCAGTAATGGAACAATTTTTGGTAAAAAAAAAATGTTTATCAAATATTGTTTAAACGATGTTTAAAGAATGCATGATAAAATATGAACCGACACCATACTAGGTCACTATTATTATTTAGATAAAAGAACAATCAAGTACTTTAAAAAAGTATTTTTTTAAGCGAAACCTTATCACATTTACAGGATTTCGAAAATAGGTGAAATCAAACACAAAATACTTTTTCTCAAAAAAGAAAAATGGTACGCCAAGTCCTTAAAATGTTTTTAAGGTTTTCTCGTTCAGAAAATATATTTATCAAAACAATCTCTTTAAAGAAAATAATTAAAAAAGTAAATGATATTCTAAAAATAAAAAATCTGCCAAAACAGATGTTTATTAAAACATTCTCTTAACAAAAAAATTCTTCCAAAAAGACGTTCATCAAAGTAATAAAAAAAAATCGAAAAGA
>JAPYZD010005596.1:0-11740 GCA_030522725.1 Ichneumoninae sp. B BG-2022a | reverse complement strand
CAGCTGTATGCTATTCTACAGTGCATTGAATTCATTCAACGTGTAGTAACCTCGAATACGTGTCGAGCTGCGTCTATGCTAATTTGTTATATATATATATATATAGGTTGTTTATTCGTCCTTTTAAAAATGATTATTAGTTTTTATTGATTTATAACCTTAGTGTTTTCACGTGTTGGTTATACTATTTATTATACTTTAGAAAGGATGAAAAAAAATGTTACTGAAATTTAAAAACTCGCAATTGCAAAAAGAGTTTAAGAAACGAATTGAATTATACGGTTCTACACTTCTAACCCAATCACCGCATTGTAATGTGATATTTGCAAAGTGATATATGTCAGCAATATCATTTTATAAATATTATATCGCAGATACAATTTTCTAATGTTGTGTTTCTCCGATAAGATTTTGTATGTGTCGTTGCTCTTCGATACTATTTTCTATGCATTGTTCTTATACGTTAACTTTTTTATTATTATATTCTGTTATTATATTCTATATTCTTATTGTTTATATTCTTTTGGATTTTATTATTATCTCATTAGATTTGTCGTAATATTTTTTATTATTGTTTTCGCATTACCTTATGTTATTTTCACGGTTATCAGCTTTCGGCTTAGGCCCTAGAACACGAAATAAACAAATATATCCATCTAATCGCGACCCAATTGAATACGACGCGCTTTATGTACAGAAAATTCCCTGGGAGGCGATGCGGCCCGAAAACGGATAAGAAAAATACGTGAAAAATTACACGAGTCACCGCTCACCCGAGGCTGCTGCCGTGTACAACACCGGCGCGCCGCATCAAGCCACTCTTTGTACCGGCACTTAAGTTTCTTTGGCCGATTCTTCGCAAACGGCGAATATTAAATTCCGGCCACGTACGCGCACGGAAAACGGCACGGTGAGCGCGGGAGGATAAAAAGTGCGAGGCAGATTGCGAGCAAGACATCCCCGCGCCGGATATCTGGGATACCGGGCCGCGCGCCGCGCTTTCGCCCCGGCGGAAAACGCGGATAGCGACTCTCGAGAAGATGCAAGAAAATTCTTCAAACAGAGAGATGCTGCACGGGAAGCCGAGCGTGATATGCCGCTCGCTCTACGCGTGGCTGGACGTATATTCAAAACCAACGCGCACACACGTACGTGGAAACTTTCGGCCAAGTCGGGCAGCAACACTCGGCGAACGACCGAGCAGCGAAAACGCTCACGTGCGGAAATTCGTGTTACAACGGGACACTTGTTATTTAGCGCGAAATAAGGGCTCGGAGACGTCACGGTTTTGCCAATTGTTACACACACTTTTCAGTTTTTTTTTGTCTCTTTCTTGGTTTTGTAACAATACGGGGAAAAGATTGGGGACCGTTGCGGACAAGGAAATGGGAGATGCTTTTTTTAATCTCGGCTATGGCGAATATATTTCCGAACCGGCCGGCAATGGTTGTTTTTTTTTTTGCTTGCTCATAGAGGAAGTTTTATTGTGGTGGAAAAAAAATTTTCAGATTTTAATGAAAACATGTTCGCAATGTGTGCATGTGTGTATGACTCAGACGCGAAGGAGCTTTGCGAATAAAGGAACATTATGAGAAAGCGATATGAAAATTCCAATTTTCAACTTTTTTTCATTACAATACCTTCGGTTCTTATATGCATCGTTTTGCTATGAGTGGGTAAAAATTATAGAGAGTAAAGCAGGCTAAGAAGACAGAAAAAAAAATCAATCAAAACCGAAAAAAGTCAATCAATATCATATTTAGCTGTTGCAGCTGTATTTTTAATTCTACAATTGCATATGACATTGGAATGATAAAATATTGTTTTGTAGAGGCGGACAGAAAAATCTTCAACAGAATATATTATCCGTTTAATCTCATGTGGATTGTAAGAATAAATGGGTCAGAAATGATAATTTCCGATAATTTCAAAACTACCGAAATAAATTCCCTCATAATCTCCCTTGGGACAACAAGTGATCGATCTGCGTATAGGCTAAAAGTGGGGCAAAATGGACCGGTCTATGTATCACTGATTCACGTGGTAATTAAAACCGGCCATATTCACCACTTTTGCCCCATACTCTTATCGCCCAAAAGATCTTCTCATTTCCTACCTAACTATCACCTGCTCCAATGTTCCGCGCTCCCAATGGCGAGTAATCTAGAGCATGTAGGCAGCGAAAGGCAGTGAAGATTGTGCTTCGGCGAGCTCTATAATTAGTAGTTTTCGATGTGTACCGTGCAACTTCGTCCCCCGGTTCTCCATAGTTGTCGGGGAAACAATGCGCCGTGGCATTAACCGGACCGGCGAACTCGATGTTTAATATAGTATAATAATTTGAGCGTGTAGGACACAACATGTATATGAGGCGCCACACGTGATACAGGCTTCTGTTAAAGTTTGTTACGGGTGGGTTTATCGGTGAAATATACTGTATAGATAACGACAGGAGATGAAGCAGGAGAGACCAACAGAAACTTCGAGCCGCATCCCTCCGCCGCTTTCCCTTCCGGTTACCGTTCCTATATATATGTATATCTATATATATTTGTGTAGATATGTGTATATATATATGTGTATATATGTGTATATATATGCGTATACATATATGTATATATATATATATATGTATATATATGTGTATAGAGACAGCAACCCGCAGCGTATAACTGACGGCGCGAAACTTAGGAAAGCTTCGACGCTCGCGTGAAATCCTCCCTCGACGATACGAAGCGCGTTCGTCTTCGGGGTGAGAAACGATGGGGGAGGCATGAGGGTACCGCCCGAGACGACGACACATGGAAGCGATTTATCCCGCTACCGACGCATCGCCCTCACCCTCTCACTCGTGATACAGTCTCTCCGCAGACTCCTGTTTACCTCGCGAAAATTAATTCGAATATTCATGACCCAATTACTGGATTATTTATTTCATTTTATTTTTTTCTCGGCGTTCAGTTGTCAGTGTGCGAAGCTTTACCGCGAAATTCGTAGATAAGTTCCATGTACTGCGACGTGGCTTCCCGGTGAGAAACGAGATTTTCAAACGGAGCGTGGCGTAGTTCCGGTGTGACGTCACTTCCGGTCGAAAGAAAAAAAAATTCAAACCGAAAGTGACGTATTTCCGGTATGGCGTCACTTCCGGTATAAAAAATATATATTTTCAAATAGGGAGTGACGTGACAACGAAATTTGTAAAATTTTTCCGTGTCTCGGAACTTCGGGTTTAAAAGTATTAATTTAAAAGTATTTGTTAAAACACTAATAAATAATATCATTTAAATATATTACCAAAATTGTATGCATTTTGTGAAAATTGCGTTTTCTTTATCTTAAAATTTGTTTAAAATCGGAATTACTAAACATCACATAAAAATTCACACGTATTCAGAAAAATTGACAGATCATTTTCGTAGCAAAACAAAAATATGTCGCCGAGTAATTTGTTGCACAATTTTCATTTCTCAATAATGTGTCGATAACATTTTTCGAATCATTATTGTGCAAAGACAATATTTTCAGCACCTTGCCTATGCTCGATTTCTTCAGATTTTTGAATCCACTCAGAACTTCCGATATTTCCGCTGCGTAATCTCTCTCATTCGTCTCTCTCTAAGGTGGCGTCAGACATAACGAAAGGACCGCCTTAAATCCCACAAAAGTGACGTTTAGGACAAATTGATCGCGATCGGGCCCTTACGCGATCGTGACGCGAGACTCGGTGTCTAAAAGCAGTCGTCGAGCGGGGTTTAACACCTCGTCAAAAAGTTGAAGCTGCCATGAAACGATAAACGAGGTGCGGGGACCGAAGTTGTCGGGCCGGGGGGGGGGGGGGGGCGAGGCGGTCGGAGCGGAAGTGGGGTGGTTCGGAGGCTGCGACAATTTCACTGAAAGTATCGTCGCGGGGGAACAACCCCGCCTGCGTAAATGGCTTAGAAATAGGTACGAGGATTGTATACAGGTATAGCGAGGGAACTTAACGAAAGGCTCCCAAGTGGGTGCGGAGAGGAGCCCGGGAAGGAAAGACTCGGGCAACGGTGCACTCGCGATAATAGCACAATTACGCCACTGCCGAACGGAAGAAACAGGTTGTACGCATTCTGGCGCTGTGCTATAAAAATTCTCCAACGCTGTGCGGAGCGCGAGATAAAGTATTCTCGGAGCGCGGGCGGGTCTCGATTCGAGGCGTCCCGAGAAGCGTGTAGACCGAGTCTGGCTTCCCTTCGGAGCCTCTCTGGAACCCGCACTGGCGGCCCAAAGTACGAAAGGGCTGAACGCCGCGAAGCGGGTAAAACGTTACGAGAACGAGCAAACGGGGGTGCGGAGGCCGCGCGATGGCGATGATGGGCCGACGGGTATGGGGAGAGCGGGGCAAAATGGGGCAACGGGGCAAAACGGGGTTTTTGGGCAAAACTAAATTTTCCAATCATTTTTGGATCGGACAAGGTAGCAAAAATGGGCCAAAAAGCCTGATGTATCCGATAGGGCGAATATAATCATTTTTGGGCATCCAAAAAATATTGGAAAAATGACGTTTTGCCCCGTTGCCCCATTTTGCCCCGCTCTACCCTACCTACAGCCGTTTCCACTTACCGTGACTACTCGTTAAAACGCGGAGTGTGTCACGTACCTTTAGCAGGTGGATCGCGCGTTTCACCGATGAGAGGACCTAAAATCCTGGAATTAGATGGGAACCCTTTTTTCTCTGGGAGGAAATAAAGAGGAAGAGACCGCGGTATGGGACAAGCCCGATGCGTTAATGGGAGACTCTGCTGTCAATAGATTTTTTATATATATTTTTTTTTAATTCGTTGGGGCAGCGCCAAAGATTTGACGTCTTTTTGTGAATTTATAATGGTAAGACACAGTGTGTCACCTAATTTTACCGGCCCGGTTGGATCACGCGTTACACCGACGAAAAAACCTGTGCGGAGAAAAATTGTTCTGTTTCTCTAACAAAATGTAGACCTTTAATAATTTATTGTTGTGGCAGCAAAAATATTTGTTGTGGCAGCAAAAATATTTTTTTTCACAGCAAAATATTTTGTTGTGGCAGCAAATATTGGATAATTTTGTCCCTATGTTAACCCGGTAAATCAGTTATGGCAACAAAATTCCTATTGGGCCATCAATTTTTTTTTTCACCGTGTAAATTCCGAGAGTACAAATGAAAACCCTTTTTACTGGGAAAAAAATGAGGAAGCGCCGCGCGGTTTAAGCGCAAGCTCGATGCATTGACGAGAGACTCTGCTGTCAATATTTTGTTTTCGTTTTTTCTCGTTAGAGAAACGCCAGAAATTTAATATCTTTTAATTTATACGAGTTTTATTTTTTTTTATTTTACAGAAGACCGACTTTTGACTTTTTTAATTGGTCGCCATTTTTGTCGTGACAAAAAAAAATATTAATGTTTCGAAAGCGTGTTCTTTTTGACGCAAAAAAATACACTAAGGGAGCAAAATTAATTAACTCGACCGGCGTTTAAAATTGTTAGGTCCACAGTCCGATAATTGCGCGAGCTTCGAGCTTTCACGAGCGCGTGAAAAAATTGTTATTTCTAGCAAATTTGCTGACGAGCGTTACAGAGAATTTTTTAAATACACAGCGCTGAAACAAATTAATAACAAACATCCGTGTTATTACAATTAAAAGAAATCACGTTAGCTTGCCCTCGGCAAAATGTTGCCCGTACATAAACGATCATTCATAAATCCAGCGAAAATCTCCTGAAAAATAAAACCTTAAAAAAAACATGTTAAAAAAAAAAGTAAAAAAGAAACTCCGTAGGAAAGTGCGATATCGCGTAAAATTTCGTAATAAATTATGCAGCTCGCCCGTTCGTTATGCTGTGTGCGCGGCGTTCGCGGGGAACGATTTTCTCCGTAGAAAGCGTGCGCGCATCTCTCTCTATCCCGATGTGCCGGATGTGGAATGGGGAAAATAGGAAATTACAGAAGGCTCAGGGGACCAAACAACTCGCTCGCCCGCTCGCGAAGAAAGCTCGTAACTCGCGCAGAGATTGCTTATCTACGAGATTATCTCCGTGTGACGGCGAAAGGCGAAAGGAGTGGAGAAACACGAACCGTATAATACCTACTGTGCATCGGAGGCGTGCGCAAAGGTTTACTACAACACCGTGCGATATAATACCAGAGGTACACACAATACACACGTGTCCTTCGCCGGTACTTCCCGATCTGTCGGAGTTTTCGTATTTGCATGTTAATACGTTTCTGGTGCCCGAGGGGGGGAGGGGGGGGGGGTGCGCGCATGCGCACCGATGGTCAACATAGCTCGCGGCGTTGAGGAGAAATTTCGAAAGCTCTAAAAAACCTCTTTGTCTGTTAAACTCGGTTAAATGTACGCACTGTAAAATCGGATTACAAACGGGTATTATCTGTTTCTATATTCGCGATTGTTACGGCGTCGAGGCTCTTCGGGGCATTGTCAAAAAAGTAGTGGGTAAATGTGAGCAATACGACCCAATCCGGTTTACACGTAAATCTCGTTGCGCGGCATCGTCCTACAGTGGCGACTTTTAGCCCGAGGGAAAAAAAATATTTTTTTAATATATTTAGTGTACTTTTATATATGATCTTCTTTATTTGTGTAAATGAACGACAAATTGCAACAATTTGTAGAATTCTCCGACGGATACGGCGGAGAAAATTTAAGAAACGTGTCGATTGCAAAATAAACTATCAGAAAAATAAACTATCGACTACCTTAAATCGTCCATGTTACCCCTATGTTTTCCCGCCGGCGATAATATACTTATGTACGAAAAATGTTATATTTTTAACAGATTCCGAAGGCGCAAAGTCAAAGGTGGATTTTACCATCCTGGCATTGTTCCAGCGATAATTACATATAATTAATTTACTCTATTGATATCTATTGATACCTATTGATATCTATTGATATCTATCAATATCCATTAATATCTACCAATATTAATCTGAACGATTTTTACACTGACCAAATAACGTTCTGAAAATTGCTTCGATTTACATCAGTATTTATCGGAATATTAACAGTCTCGGAAAAAAAGGGAATTTGTCGCCAACCGATCGGGAAAACTATTGCCCAACATCGGGGTCACATCGAAAGTCATCAACTTTTTTTTCCGACAAATCCGGACCTCCATGCGATATTTGCGAAACTGTTTGGTCGAAGGTTCTCCAACTTGGGTTGCGTGTGCATATTAACCGTGCCGAGAGGGAGACGGAAACGCGTTCGAGTGCGTAAACACGGGAGGAAATGTCGTGGATAGAGGTGTGTTTCGGGATGGTTCGAGGCGCACCAGACGGTACACGGTAAGTGGTCTCGTCGCTGCACTTCTGAACCAATCAGCCGCCCTCGCAAACCGCGCCGTATGTTCGCTGCATGACACGTGGTTCCCATGTATCCCGTAAGCCGCGTTGCCCGAGGCAGTGGAGAGGGACAGAGAGGAGCCAGCATGATTGATTATGCGAGTACACTCCGTTATCGCGGTCACCATATATGGATTCGGGACCGAGTTTGCCGACGCGCTCGACCCCTGCTCGGCGCATCTCTCTGCACGCGCTTATATGCGCCCAACCCTTCGACACTGTTAACCCATTATCAAATTGCATGCTCAAGCCCCTCAGGCCTGGAGAGTTTCTCTGTGCCCGAAGTCACGAGTGGGGCCGGTTTGTATAATAAACCGAAGTGCTTCAATCGAACTATAAAGGTTCGCACAGCAAACGATAAACCTTGCAGTCCGCTCATCCACGAGAACAAGCCAATCGAGCGAAATGACGATGTTCGATGATCGAACCACGAAGAATCATTTTTTAGCCGCCGAGCAATAGCGTTGATTAAAATTCACGTTAATTTCCTCGATTTTAGAAGATTGCCTGTAATTCCGTTAACATTTTTGGCATGTCGAGACTCCGAAGAGCACTCGGGCCACGTAATTTATTTATCCATAAGTGGACGATCTGGTAATCGGGAACTAACGTCACTGCACACTGAGAGAAGTGTCTCACCAAAATTAAAATAGATCTGGTTAAAATTGACAGAACTTTTAGGAGTATGGGAAATACACCGATATCCTGAATAAAAGGCCAATCGAGCGAAATGACGATGTTCGATGATCAAACTATGAAGAATCATTTTTTAGTCGCTGTGCAATAGCGTTGATCAAAATGCACGTTAATTTCCTCGACTTTAGGAGGATTTCCTGTAATTCCGTGAACATTTTTGGTATGTTGAGACTCCGAAGAGCACTCGGGCCATGTAATTTATTTATCCATTACTGGACGATCCGATAATAGGGAATGAAGACGCTGAGAGAAGTGTCTCATCAAAATTGCCATAGATCTGATTAAAATCTAACATAAATCTGGTTAAAAACTATTACCGACGTTCTGGGAAACGTTCGTATTATAAACTTAAGACATTCTGGTGGAAAACATGCTAATTTTCATTATCGCAGATATTACCCGTAATATTTGCTTGAATATAAGTGATTACTAGAAAATATAGTAATCGGTCCAATTGCGGTAATTTACGGTGCTGTGGGTTTTGGTTTTGGTGTTCGTGAAAGCGATGATCTTAATGTTACGACTTTCTATGAAGTCGTTAATGAGCAACTTACGCTTTCTGTAGTTACTAATATTGGCGTAAAGGATTTTTAAGCCAGCCGTTGGAAGTGACGTAGACCCAAAAAAAAAAATTTGACGGCCATCGTTTATTTGATTTAAATAAATATTCTATTTGATTTATATAAATATTTTATTTTATTTATATAAATATTTTATTTGATTTATATAAATATTTTATTTTATTTATATAAATATTTTATTTTATTTATATAAATATTTTATTTTATTTATATAAATATTTTATTTTATTTAAATGAATATTTTATTTCATTTAAATAAATATTTTACTTACATCCAATAAACGGTGGCCGTCAAATAAATAATTTTTCTAGGTACATCTCAGTGGAGCGATCCGTTATCCGTTCGATAATTATTATGGCCGCGATCTTTGCGACGTTGATACAAGCGTGTGCGATGAATTTATTCTCCAACCGAATAAAATTACGCTTCAGTACAGTTACAAAAAAGTCAATTTTTTTTTATTGCGATTTCCAACAAAACGAAGGGTTGCCGATGCACGGAACGCCCTTTCCGCCCGTGTGCGTTCTATCAGTCGAACTGTATCGATTCGCGGTACCGGCTGTGCTGCCGTCCATCGGATCTCCTCAATTCTCGGAGGCATCGAGAAGCCTCTCATGATTGCGGGGGAGGATAAGAATACCCCAACAATGTGAGGGAGGTTTCGCGAGGGCTGGCGAAGGGATAGAGCTAAGCACTGTGCGTTCGAAATCTAAAGGAGAACCGAAGAAAGCAACTAAAGTCCGCCTTTCAAATTTTTCCTATACATTCGCCTCCCATACACTTTTCCTATACACTCGCTCCTTCCGATTTTTATCATTCGCCATCCACGGTTCACCCGCCGTCGGCGGCTTCCCTCGTAGTCATTGGCCGTCGCACAGTCATTGGCACGAGTCTCGAATCACCGCGATGCGAAGTTCCTGAGGAGGACGATAAAGCCTTGCCGGCAACTACCGCCCTCGGCCGCGTTCTCCGAAGGGTCAATCAGTTCGCATATTCTTATTTCGGTCGTCTGAGCTCAGAAAAATCGTCTTCCTTGAACCCCATTAAAAGCCTAATGTACCTGTGAGAATAAAACAGCTTTGAGCAAAATACTAGAAAATGTTGAAAATTCTAAATACTAGAAAATATTGAAAAACCAAAATCCTAGAAAATATTGAAAAGCTAAAATACTAGAAAATATTGAAAATCCAAAATCCTAGAAAATATTGAAAAGCCAAAATAATATATGTAGTTTAAATACAAAATACTTTTTGCTACAAAATACTTTTTGCACTTAAAATACATTGATAAGTATTTCAAAAAATCAATGAAATTTCAATTTAATTTTGTTCGAATTTCGTTCTCCGAAGGGTCTATCAGTTCGCGGTTTACGCTCGGAGGTACAGCGGCGCGGGTGCGCGGATAAACTGAATACCCGTACTGAATACCATTCATTACGGACTTGGCCCGTAAAGAAGCCAGCGGCGAGAGCACGGAGCGCGCTATCGCTCAGACCCTTGGGAACTGGAGATTCTTTCGAACTACCCTCCTACGTCTAATTCACCGTTCCTCGTCCTTCCTGCTCCGCCGTCTGGCGGATCTCTCGCTCATCTCCAGAGTTCCCTGCGAGACAGCATCCACGTAGTGGCAACGTTCGATCGGATCCGCCACCGCGCGCGCGGTGCATCGGCAGCGCAACGGCAATGGATGGAATGGCCCATTGGCGATGCGAGTCTGCGATAATAAATGAATCACCGCAGAGCCCGCAGATAGAGATATAAGTGCAACCATCGGAAGTTGGATATAAATAGAGCAAATGCATCGATCACTCCATCCAGAAATCCCAATGGCTCGAATCGCCTATCGGATACTTACGTCTATTTCCACGGGTTCGCAGGCTTTTCAACCAATCCATAGAGTCGTATGCTATTCACGCTTAAAATACATGCATCGTCTTTTAATGGCGAATGTGTACGTGTGAATAGTTTGCGCCTCGAAATATTCAGCGAGTTTCTACGGCCCGGATAACGCCCCGGGACATCGGGAGAGTCGATATTTTAATGGAACAAACGTATCAATGGAATTGTTATTCGCGACGAAAAATTTTACGATTTTTACCCAATTCGACTTAGGCTTCGGCGCGATTGGGCCGGATGAACGCAAGGAACTGATTTCGGTTCTCGGCTATGCGGCGAGGAATCGCCATGCCGTGGGTCGAATTTCTTTTGAGATAAGAGATTGGAGCCGAACTTTTTTATTGAATTTTTGAGCGGGTAAAGGGAATATACAACATTCTTATTTCGGTCGTTTGAGCTGAGAAAAATCTTCTTTGCACCCTTTAAAAGCCAAATATATCGGTGAGTATAATAAAACAGAGTTGGTAAAAATACTGAAAGTACAAAATACTATATGTGTTTTAAATACAAAATAGGGGAGAGCGGGGCAAAACAACGGGGCAAAACGGGGTTTTTGGGCAAAACTAAATTTTCCAATCATTTTTGGATCGGACAAGGTGGCAAAACTGGGCGGAAAAGCCTGATGTATCCGACAGGGCGAATTCGGACATCCAAAAATTACTGGAAAATGACGTTTTGCCCAAAAACCCCGTTTTGCCCCGTTACCCCATTTAACCCCGCTCTACCCTACTTGTACTTAAAACACATTGATACATCGATAAGTCTTTCATTTCCGTACTTCCTAAAACACCTCATAAAAATCAATGAAAGTTCTATTTCACTTTCTCGAATTAAATTTCATTTTTGACAATTTTTAAAATTCCTACTTGACATTAAATTTCACTCAACACCGGTAGACCCAAAAAGCGAGACGATCTCAAAGTCCCCGGTGGTCCATTTACAAAACCGACACGATACACCCTGTAAAGCGCGGTCCATTAACAACAAAAATCGTTTGCATGGATCTAAAAAAGTGTTTAACTGAGTATTTCCAAAACCTTTTTTTTCAAGTGTTCCAATGTTTCTCTGAGAAAAACGGCGTTCCTGGCGTGCCAAGTCCACGAAGGAAAGAAACGCTCGGAAGCTGCGATGCTCGAATTAAAATAACCGACAAACAAAAAAAAAATGATGAAATTAAAAAACACATTCGGG